>VURO01023256.1:16803-39052 GCA_015108175.1 Pelvicachromis taeniatus | reverse complement strand
TAACAGTGTGTAGTTATGGTAAAATGTTTTACTCCCAAATGCAATAAATACATATAAAATTATGGGGGTGAAACAAAGTGAGTAGCAAAGCAATGCTTCATGGCAAACCCCGCGGCAGCCTCAGCCTATCACACTATACCTATGGTCAGGGTCACCTGATCCAGCCCTAACTGAAAGCTCTATCAGACATCACAGTTTTTAAGCCTCGTCTTAAAAGTGCAATTAACCACATAGTAGGCAGTACTGTCATTTTAACTACATGAAAAATATTCCATGATGTTGCAACACCACAAACATATTTCTAGTGTCAGTGCTAAGTGAACTGCTGCCAGCTACAGTTGCACATGTTGACCTGCTTTTAGAATAAGCCTCAAACGACACTTTGAACACTTATGTGCAGTTTTTAAGTTTTAAACACTGAAAATTGCCACTCAGCCATTACCTGTCACATTTCTTTTAGAAAGTAAGTTCTGCCATTTTTCTTTTACATCTGTTAATGTGTGTGATAAGTGACAATGTTACATCTAATGGCAGTTCTTTTGTTGCTTCCCAGCACTTTCTCTGTTTGCTTTTTCTCAACCTTATCCAGTTCACAACTCCTGACAGCATGCTCAAGGTGGACAAGGTCAATGCTCTCAAGTGAATCTAAACAACAATTTTAACTTTAAACTGTCCCCTCTGCGAATCCCGCAATGTCCGTCTGGCAGTCATCGTGTGCCCTGAGCCGCCAGTGTCTCTCTGACAGGTTCAGTAGCTGTCTGGCAGTGGGTCATGTCTGAACACATGGGGCGTATCTTGTCAGGAACCTGATGGCTCTACACTGGAGCTGCTTATCTCATAGGTAGCCTCACTGGTGGCACTGCGGCAGGTGAAAGAGGAGTAAAGGGAAGGAGAAAAAGGAAGGGAAGGAGAGTCAATAGGGCATGGTAGCATGCAATGGAGAAAGGGGGAGTAATATATATATATATATATACAGTACTGTGATCATGTGGAGATAAAGGAGGAAAGAATGAGGACAGAACAAAGAAAAGCAAGGGCAGACTTTCAAAAGATTTCAAGGTCGAATGGAAAAATGTATCTTTAAGTATGCAAAATAAAGGGAGTAGAGATGTAAGAAAGAATAAAATACACAGTAATACGATGGGGAAATGGGAAGGAAAGCACGAGTGCAGAAGGAATGAAACTGGTGAAAGAAAGAATAAGGCAAAAGCTGTATTGCAATGAGAGTGAGGCCACTTCTTTATGTAAAACAAGAAATCGATATCCTCAAACTAATAGCGAAATGTTGATGACTCTGAACAAACTTTTAAAAAGCATTGTGCGATGGAAGATCTTAACAGCGAGCGGGGACTGAACCCAGATAAGAAAAGGACATGCTGATAAACCTCCTTTGGGTCCTCTGAGTGAAAGGACTGGTTGAAGAGGAGGAGGCAGCTGAACAAGCAAAGCAGAGGTGAAGACAGGTGAGCCACTTTAGCATTCAGACATCAGAGATACAAGACTGATAAAGCGGAGAGATACAAATAGGTCAGATTTAACTGTTGCCACCAAGGCTGATGCTCATCTCACTTTTGTTCTCTCTCTCTCTCTCTCTCTCTCTCTCTCTCTCTCTCTCTCTCTCTCTCTCTCTCTCTCTCCATTCAGGGAGAAAATTGCACATCAACAGATGCAGAATAGCACCACCTTTACGTTTTGATAAATACAGGTTATGTGTGTATGTGTAAAATGTCTGAACAGTGGATATACAGCAAATATATGTACAAATAAAGCATCAGAGAATGGAGGCCAAAACTATCAAAGCAAGCACTAAAACTTTTAAACTGGTTTGTGTACCGTGTGTGTGTGTGTGTGTGTGTGTCCATATAGCACGCACACAGGCATAGACATCACAGGTGACCTTTTAAAGCTGGACGGTGTGACTTTAATATCTCACCTGCAAGTCTTCTTCCCTCCTCACTGTCCTCCTCATCTCTCCCCTCTTTTCTATAATAGAGGCAATTACCTCTCATCTTCTCATCTTATCTAGAACCTCCTCCTCCCATTCTCCATTTTTCTCCCTTTCTCTGTCACTTTATTTTTCAGCAGTCGCCTTTTCTTCCACCACACCCCTTAACTGTCAAAAGTCTCCTTTTGTCTAAAAAATGAAGTCGATTTCCTTAAAAGCTGACAGGGAGGTTCTGATGGTGATTTGGCAGCGTGTCATTGCAACTAATGGCGTTTGGAGTTCCCAGCTTCATTGAACTACATTATAAAGTGTTTGATCTATATTCACCCTTCTTAGCACTCCTCTTCTTTTTTTCACCACAGAGATCTCTGACAGGCGTAGAAATGAGACGGAAGCCTCTAAGAGACTTTTCAATCTCTTCTGAAAGGAAATTGGAGCACAAGGGTGGGCAGGCTAGTGGGAATGGACAAAATCTCATATATTTCAGGAGTTTTCATAAGTTTTTTCATGACAGAATAGTAGTTTTAATATTTAAACTCCTCGATTGAGGTATTAAGGTTCTGGACTGCATTAAAGCGTTGACACAGCTTCCCTTGTGCGAGAGATATTCGTCTTCAAAGCAGTGAATGCATTTAAACTTGAAACCCTTTCCTGTGTTGAAGTGGGGCTTTGGCTATAGCCAGGTATCTGATTATGGCGCATCTTGTCAGGAAAAGAAAAAAAACGGTTGTGGGCCTTGTGTCGTATTTGTGTGTGCTAATTGTTAAGGCACTGTGTCAGTGAGCAATGGCGTAAACAGTAACAGAAGAATGTTTGATTGAGAGAGATAGAAAGAAGGGAAGAGGAGCTTTTCAAGCTTTTCACACGTGTTAACCTATCGTGGTGTAATGAGTGTGTGCCATCTGTTTCTCCACCTCTATTAAAAACTCCTTCAGCGAAACCACAATCACATTACGTACAAACACACTCTCCTGGTACCCGTAATTGCTGCGTGGGTAGCCACCTTTGACATCCTCAATCAGAGGACCTTCATGCTCACGCACACAGATGCATACTGCTCACAGAGACACCCAAGTCCTTAAATACACACCAGAAAGCACAGATAGAAAATTGCAAGTAATTTAATGAGAATAAGATCCATTTCATACAGTTCAAAATCTCTCCTCTATAAGGTTGTGCAAAAAGTGGATGGTGCGAAAGCAATCATCGACAGTGTGTTTGGGGAGCTGTGAGTGTTGGATCGAGCTAATGAAGTTAAGAAAAGAGGTTTGAGGAAGTGTAGGCGGATGTCTTGCTAGCAATCTTAATAAACATCACATGCACTTTTAATTAACTACATTCTCATGTGACGACAAGGTACTAACAAGACCAACGACGCTCAATCATGCCTGAGGAAATGTGTTTGAATCCGTGTGTGTCTGTCTGTGTGTGCGTATGTAAGTGGGTGAACATGTGGAGGTGTATGCGGCTGCCAGTGTGTGGATGTGTCCCTGCGTTGGTGCACAGCACCTCCCCCTCTTCATGCTCAGTGCCTGTGTGTTAAGAATTAGCGAAGACTCATAATTGCATGAAAACTAATTTCATCTCTGAAACCCCTATTTAATGGCAGTGATTTTATTGCCACATCCTCTGTGGCTATAAATTATGTGAATTACTGTTCTTTTCACTTATAAGTACATGCAAAAATTAAGCTTCTCAGTGGATAATAGATACAGTTTGAATAATGGTGTCTTGTAATGCGCCATAGACTATCTTGCATTCAAGAATAGAAAAACAACTTTTAACAGCAGCTTATATACTAAAGAATAACCTCTTTTTTTTTTATTATTATCCGTGATTACATTTTGGTGTTTATTTGAAAGTCTGATATTTGTGGCATCAGATCAAATCAAAGCTTCCACTGATCATAACACTGTGTAGAGGGTTAGAGGGCACAATAATAATTCCCAGAACAACAAGTCGTGATAAAGAATCCTTCACATATCATTCCCACTCATTATTACAGGAACTGCCAGCAGATCGAGTCTGGGGAATTGACTTTATAAGAGCGCACATTCACAATTTAAACTTACCAATGACAAGAACAGATTTAAATAGAGCTGACATATAACAGTTGTTTTAACACTAGAACTGTTGATAATTATTTATTTGGCAGTTGTATTGCAGATTTTTTTTTTTTTTTAAACTGTCAGTACATAAGCCTGTAGGTGAGTTGGTAACTGTTAGAATTTTGTTCAAATACTGACTGTCATATGAGATTCAGAGTCAGTGATGTAAATCTAGCTCTGATCTTGTCATTCTCTTGATTTAATTATTAGGAAAAAATAATGCACACTGCCTGATTAATTCTGTCAACACTCATCTCATTAGAGTTATGTATTGATAATGAGATTTTCAAGTTTCCTCCTTTCATCAGCTGCCCATCGCCATATTTGCTGCACACAGATGCATCAGTGTTAATGCTGTCCCTGTTTAGAAAATCCAGCTTACCCAATATGCAGGTCTGTTTGTTTGTTTGTTTGTCTGAAGAGGAATAAAGTTCTCAAGTTCTTTCCTCTCAGAAGAGTTTTGTTCGAGTGACATGTTGTTGGCAGAGATGCTGAGCCGTGTTCGAATTGTTGTAACTTAATGTCTTGCCCCCTGCTGGCTGCCCGTGGCTTCACAAAGCCATGTCTTATCTAAAATATTATATAAATTATATAATTTGCATAATATGAGTTAATATTTAGCATCTAAGCTCTGACATCATCACTCCATGCAAGAATACATTAGACTAATCGCAGCGGATAATTAGTCACTTACATTGATTTTAAAATAATATAGTTTGCTTTGAGAAAACAGCCTCGTTTTATTAAATGTTATGTAGCATGACAAGATGATGACCATTAGTACACGGATGAAAGCTTACTGGCAATAACTGAGGCTGAGCAAAAGCATAAACTATAAAACAGGACTTTAGTAAGTAGCATTTAGGAAACTATCATATTAAGCAGGCACATATGGAATAGACAGTTAATAGGTGTACTTTAGGACTTTTTCTAGAAAATGACTTGATTTTGTATAGTTGTATAAAAGCGGTTTGAGTGTTCAGGTAGAGTAGAAAATTACCATATAAGAACCAGTCCATTTCCATTTACCATTGGCTTAGTGAGATATGCTAAAGGTGTGATTTTGGATGAGCTAACTATACCTGAGTGTGGCAGTAGCTACAGGTAAGTCAAACGTTGCAATATAAATGGAGGGGTAGTATTTGTGGTTAATATTAGCAACTTTCTGTAAATGCATTTCGGTTTTCCAATGAAATAATTGATCACTGCAGCTTCACGTATTTAACATTTAGGAACCTTTCGACACAATGTTCTCTCGTGTTGTATTTTCAGTATTAGTTGTAAGCAAGCATCATAGTTTTGTAACTTTTCAAAGCAAACAATCCCCATGTAAACAGTCATTCACAATATGTCAGTCCCAATACTTGTAGCTTGTGAAACATAGCTTATATTCCCTTACCCATTCAAGAAACAAGTTGGTCCCGAGCCATTCATTTTGCTTGCGGCTGTTATGAATTAGACTTGTTTGTTGGTGCTACCATCTGATGTAGTGATACACAGGGGAGCTCTTTTAGCTTTCTAAAGGTAGCTAATGCAAATAATACAAGATGCTAGATAAACCTCTGGTAAGAAAACCACATCACCACTTCTATCATCTTTAAAATGTATGGCAAAACAGAGATTAAATGTGTTTTTGGAGAACTTGGAGACCTCCAGACTCTATACACAACACTCACGATAATTTAGCATTTCGCCATAATACCTATACCTAATAAGGACTATAGGAGCTCAACAGATGTTGCAGCGGGGACATGGCATCTTTTTTTTTGAGTGTATGAGGATCTCGGGTGGGCTATTAAGACACCCCAAAAACAAGTTACAAAAAACAAACAAAAAAATCAAACCCGCTTTTATAGCTAAGGTATATTCTGACCAGTACTTTCAAAGAATAATGTAAGTAACAGATCAACTTTCAAGTCTCGCATCAGTACGTCAGTGATGTCACTGTGGCACTGTTGCCTTATGTTATGACAGAATGATTAATTTGCTATGTGTAGAGAAAGGTTATTATCACACATATATGCCATATTAATATTCATAGGATATAATTTCATAGCCAAATGAAGATTTACATTTAGACAAATCACCTGAACATAATTTGCAAGTGTTGCAAACTTGTGCTAGTAGCAGATGCCTTTTTTCTTCCTGATTAATGTTCCCTTATTGAATGCAACTGTGAGTAGAAGACTCTCTAGATACAGCAATAATTATCATCTTCTAGACCATAACTGTGAAACTGTGAACGTGTGTTTATGAAATGTAAACCTCCAATTTTGTTTTTTTTCCCCATTTTACAATTGCATCAGGAGAAATGGACTCTGTCAGAACACTCGTAATTTAAAATACAATAAATCACTGAATTTAACTAATTAGTATTTCTGGGTGTGAGGATGGCGATATTAGTTATTCAAATAATCATGTACATAATTATGACAGCAGTTGAGGTAGCAGTTACTCTGGCAACAACAATCCTTAATGTTTTTAATAAAGTTATTTAAATTACACAGTACATGTTTCTAAAATTGTCTTGGAATAATTGTGCTTTTAAGTTACTTAGGGTTTATTATTGGCTATCAAAGCAAGAGAACAATGAAAAACATTATTACTCCCTGCAAAGCACACATGCATATGAGCGCGTTCCCACACAATCGCAGTCTTTGAATTTGTCATATCTTACATCTAACTCTACAAGCATATTGTCATGGGAGAATGCTATATCAGAGTAAAATAGGAAAAGAAGAGAAACTTTGATTAAAAAAAAAAAGGTGTTAGCTTTTAAAAATAAGACCCAGAGTGTTATAAAGACAGTGACACGTGTGTCTTTCACTGTGAATATATTTAATGTTGATGCATGGATATTGTATACGGAGGCTCACGCCTGTACGTTAAATATTTATCTTTGTCTGTCCTTTAAATTCTTTCCACAGTCACTCCAACTGTGGGTTAGGTAGTAGAGTGAGTGGTTCAAATTATGTGCTGAAATGTCCTTAGCCAGAAGCACAAGTTACTCATGATGGCAAGTCTATAGTAGTATTTGTAAAAGAGAAACATACAAGTACTTTGTAGAAGTGCTAATTTTGTCATGGTGCTGGGTCATTTCACCAAGTGTTTTGTGTTAATTATTATTATCTCATGCTTTAGTTTATTCTGGTTATGTCTTTTGCTATGATTTCTAGTTCCTAGGTTTTGTCTCTTAGTCTGTGTCTTTGCATGTGTGTTGAGTTTCCTGTTTTATTGTGAAGGTCTGTGTCTTATGTCAGTGTGTTCAGTTTTGCATCCTCCCTGTCTCGTCTTGCTTATTAGGTTCAGCTGTGTTTCCCTCCTGTAAGCAGTCCCTTTGTGTATATTAGCGTGTGTTCTCCAGTACTTGTCGTTGGTCTGTCTGCGTTTCCTGGTCATCATACCTGTGTTCTCGTGTCATTCCATGTTTTTTCCTGCGTGTTGTGTGTTCCAGGTTTGTTTTGCTAGTTGTCCCAGTTCAGGTTATTTCTTAGTTCTGTCCTTGCCATCCTCGCTTTTGTTTGTTATCACCCACTGTAAATAAAGCTCACTCGCATCACAGCCTGTGCCTGCATTTTGGGTCCTTCTTTTACAACTCCACGCGTCTGCTGCCGCAACGACAGCAGACGCGTGGCAAACTTGGCATACAAACTTGGCATAAAAGTCAGTATAAGTATGCAGATGCAGACCATTGACTTGCATGGGCTGACCTGAACTCAACATCAACAATTTTGGCCAACTATTGTCTTGCGTGTTTCTTGTTTCTTTTTTCTACAAACTTATCTTCAAACATTTAGAATTTAGATTTTTTGCAGTATCTTCCAAGAAAATGAACAAAATGGCAGCACACTTCATTAATATGTCTGCAAAAGATTTATAATACATCTCAAATGCCAACATTTGTTTCAAAAGATTCAGATGAAAAGTTTAAAGAAAACTAAAGTAGTTGAAAATGTCCAAAGAAAAGTTGTCGTTATGTAGTTGCTTCCACATCTGTTGTTTCAGAGAAAAAAAAAGAAAGCAAATCACATCACTCTCAATGAAACAGTATTAGAAGATATTGTGTGAAGAGTTGTGTACTTTAAAAGCTTTTACAACCTTTAACTGTTAAATAATCACTTAACGTACTGGATATAAGATGTTAGAGTGTAGACACCACTAATTTAACACATTAAAGGAATAATTAGTCAGTATTAATATGTTAACATTCTTAATTAACTTGTCTTCCTAGTATGACGATACTTTTGAATGTTTAAAAAAAAAAAAAACCCTACATGCTTCAAGACGACACCAGTTTCTACCATATAAGACTCACACTGCTGGGGCCTTGTTTACACTGTACACAGACAGACTGCGCAATGCTGACACAATGTCTTACATTCAGTTTACATTACAGATTCATTACAGCAGTAATAGCAACTTCACAGCCAAACTGGAGGATTTTGGCTTAATTAAGTCTGTGTCTTTGCCCAAAAAAGAGTAAAATTCACTGCGCTGTAAAATTACTGTGACCAAACAGCATAAAAAACAGTTTAACAACGTGTTTCTTGTGTCTTGGTTTTCTTTTCTTCTTCTTTTTTTGTAATTGGATATAGGCAAGTTTTCTCTGTATTATTATGAGTTAAATGTTGACTGCAGAATGTGGTTGGCTGTAGAATAATTAAAACCTGCGTTGTGTTTAGATTGGTTCCTTCTAAGCCTCACGCACACTGTGCAATTCTTTCTGCCACCTGATGGAAAATCCTTCAGAAACACTGAAGATTTGATTGTGCAGTCAAAACCAAAAAAGACTAGCACTTTTATCCCTATTCACAGTGGCTCAAGCAGCTATACAATGAAATGCCAACACATAAGTGGGGAAAAGACATGATGGATAAGCTGTCTTTTGAAACTTTCAATTTAGGTTTGTTCAATGCTTGTGTTTATTTCAATGAAATTAATATACATTACAAAATGTTATTTATTGAGAACATGGTGAGAAATATAACATCAGCTTGGAAGCACTGTGACTTGACTATCACCATTATAGCATGCAGGGTAGCTTTGGTGTAGACACATATTCTTTGATTATTGTTTTTTATAGTTCGTGCACAGCAAGCTCTATGTCTTTTCACTATCCAACGTGACTGTGGAAGCAAAACATACTTCTAAAGGAAATACAGATCTCACGGGCCACTCTGCAGCAGAACCTGACTGCAGTGGTGTAGTGATGTCATGTAATGATTATGAAGTTGCTTCCTGAAGTTCTGGTGGAGAGATGCAGCAGCAGGCAGATTTTATATGTGTTGTTCCTGCCAGACTGTTGGCCAACAGAAAAGCTGCAGGCATCTTTCCCTTGCTTCCCTTCAAACACGGGATCCATGGCCACCACTTTTGAGCTTGTCTCATGTGTTCAGCTGTCTGAAATGGATGCTTATTGCAGTGTCAACACACAGTAAAATCGCCTCATCCAAGTCATCTGGATGCTTTTTTCACAGAAATGTTTGCTTGAGCAGAAACCAGGCATTTGAGTCCCTGAGGTGCTCCAAATGTAACAAACCAAATGTGAACAGAAAAGTGTATAAACACTATGAAAACGACCTGAACACAGCTGGTAGTGGCACTGAATAGAAATGTTTATCCTGCAACAAAACCAATTGTCTAGGGTTTGAACAAGCCAGCTGTGTTTTTATTTAACTTTATTGTGTGCGCCTCCATGTGTGTGTCTGGTTTTGTTTGCTGCATGGTGGCCTGCAGTCACAAAATGACATTTTGTACCAATTCAGGGAATTTTCCACAGGGTGATGACAACAATACACATACACATTCAAATAGACCCACAGGCACGTGTGCGCGCACACACACACACACACACACACACACACACACACACACACACACACACACACACACACACAATTGTGAAGTATGACTTTAGACAAGTTTGACTGAGGGGAAATGAGACACTATTTCTGCTCACTCAGACAATAGAGTTTCTTTTAACTCCAAGGCAGAGACTATCTCAGCAATCACCTTGAGATGGAGCCTGGAGATAAGGCCAGATTAGATGGGCATGAAGATGTGGGAGAGATAAAAGTCTTTAACAGACAGCGAAAGATCTAATTAGCACAATGAAGATTTCCACCGTCTGGCTGAGTCAGCCGCGGTGTCATCAACCTTTTGTGTTGATTGAGGGAAAGTATTGTCAGGGATAAAAAAAACTCTATGTTTAGGGAAGTTGCAGTGGGAGGTAGAAAACCTGAGGTATGTGCATATGAGCTTGTGTTTTGACTTAATCATTCACCCAAATACTGCACTGAAATGTTTTGTATTTTGTAACTGATATACATTACACCCACACACAGCATACGGGGCTCTGCCTCTGTTTGGTTTTAATTTTGTTTCTGCGCTTATGAAGAACACATTCTCTGACAATATAAGAAAAGTGGCATTTTTAAAAGATATTGATTGACAGTGTTTTACTAGTGATTCCAAAAGCAGAATTTTTGGGAGGATTAAAAACAAATTCGGGCCATTTCTGGGGTTCTGTTTATGAATCTACAAATAAATAAATAAAAAGAGGCTGATTTGAAACCAAGTTAAAATAAAAAAAAAGTGACTGTTCTGAGGGATTTACTTTCTGGTGAAGACTTGCAGGTGCTCCTGATTGACAGTAAGCACACTGTAGGTGTGAAATACTATGAAAACAACTCCCAATGAAAGAACAATAACATAGCAACTGTAACAAAATCAAATTAAGACCTTCTGTTTATTGTGATGGATTACCACACAAGCAATTTTCAAGCCGGTGGAAGTTGTTTTTCAAAGAGCACAAAAATGAATTCCATTAGATTTTTCCCTCTAGCATCCTCAGAAACAAAGCAGGCTCTAATATCTTAACAGTAAACCAACAGAAACAGGTGAAGAGAAAATAAGTCACACAGATAACTGACACAGGCTCACAAAAAACAAACATTTGGAAACTTAGGTTAAGTGATTGGGCATTAATGAAGAAAGGTTCTCATGAGTCAAGCCGTGCATTAACATTTAAACTTGCTATTATTCAGTAAAGCTGCAGCAAACTAACCAACTGAGATCTGACCAGGGGGATTTTGTTCATTTCAACTTGCGAAAGAAAATTATAAGTACTGATAATCCATAAAACTTATTGTGATATAACAAAGGCAGCTTTAATAAATGTAAACATTTCACACATTGCCAAGCTGCACTGTGTTCCCTGCATTCAGTAGAACAATGATTCATTTGCTCCGCATCTAATGAATAGACATTTTATTCCATTATAGAAAGAAATATTGCTGCAGAGACAAAGCCCAGCAAAGATGGTGCAGTATACTGTATATAGAACTTTTGGCCATATTTGGTGTTGACAGTCAGAGTAAATTGCCAGTTTGATTTATTCATTTATTCAAACAAAACCACATACAATTAAATCTTTGGCTGACGTGTAGTTTTACGTTTTTGAGTAGAATTATGATTGTAGATTTTTCCTTATCATGCGAGTGGGATTTGATTTATTTTACTAATCTAAGATGGTTTGACTTGCTTCCAGCTGAGTGATTTTCTTATACATAAAATGCAATGAAAGGAGCAAACAAAAAACAAAATCGTCTTTTCATTTGTTACTGTGCACTTTAGTGTGCAGTTAGTAAAATGATCACAAATGGCTGCTGGTGCAATAACAGAACCTTTGGAGGAGCTAAGGACAGCTTCTGTACTTACTGTACAAATTACTGTAAAAAGAAACTACATTAGACATCTTACACATTTATAGAAAAGCACAGTAGGTCAATTGCTGGTGATCCGCCAGTGGATTAGAATAATTAACAAATGTTCCCAGACTGTACCAGCACCGTAAAATACCCACAATATTATACCATATGTCCTTAGCATTTCTTTAAACTCATTAAAATAATAAATCCAAGTTTAACAGTTGCTTGAATGTCTAAGAAACGTAAAGTTTCTGTTTGTATAATTTTGTATTATCGCCACACATCATTTCACACACAAACGGACCTGAAACGTGACTGTGATTGGAGTGATTTGCTACTTATTCTCAATCTCATGAACTTATTGCATCTCCATTGTGTATTAAATTATATTAATATTTTTTATGTCATTATAACAACAATACAAATGGTAACAAAAGTTTGTTTCTTAGCCCATGCACTAATTAAAGTAAACTGTAAGTTCATGTTTTCATTTTATCTGGTGCATTGTAAAAACTCAAAATCTTACCAAATATATTTGTTTCATTTCTAGTCAAAATATCTCATTACACTTAATTAGACATATTTAGCTACAGAGTAACATTACAGTGAGATATATGACATATATTGACAGATAAATTAAAAAAATTGTCAGTGAAATTAGTGAAAATTCTCCAGTTTCAACTGTCTAAAAACAAGTTCATATATCTCACTGAAATGTTACTCTGTAGCTGAATGTGTCTTATTTTAAGTGTAATGAGATATTTTGACTAGAAATAAGACAAATATACTTGGTAAGATTTTGCGTTTTTGCAGTGTACTCATGATCTGTTTCAAAATATTGCTATACAGCTATACAGTTTTTATTGTTAAAAGCAGTAATGTGCTGTAATGGGGGGAAAAAAACATCCTTACCTTCTAAATACAGGAAACCTTTTTCTAAAATTCACTGATGCACCATAATACCATAATATAACTCAACTTTACCTTATCAGCTACTCTTGTCTTGCTGTAATAAAAACACACCAACGAACATACCAGACTAACAATCTTGAAACCAGAAACAATCAGTTCTTATTATATGCAAATGTTCATAAAATAATTATAATTACTTGATGCTTAAAATCAAACACTGTATTGAAAGCACTGATTGACTGGCTATGGTGCAAAGGGTGGCCTATAATTTTTTTTTTTAGTTAAATCAAGAGCTGACAAAACTGAATGGATGTCATAATTGAACAGATGTTGATTTCAGTTAATATTTTAAATCAGTTGATTTTTAATCTCAAGTTCATTGACTGCATCTTTGAAAATGACAAAAACATAATGCAAATCATTGCACTATTTTTTTCATTTTCAAAGATGCATCTAAACATTCAGAAGATGTGCGTAAGTGCAAACTTTCAGCATTAATTGAAATTGTTTACCAAAAGTATCTTAAGCAAGTTATTAATTTTAAATATATGGGATAATCAGGGAAAATTATGGAATACCAACCGTTCTCATCCCAAAACGTAACATACCGACGCTATGTGACAAATCATCGGTATGTTACGATTTCGGAAATATAAGAACGGTTTGGAATGAAACTACACATGTACATTTATTTTACTTTTTCCTCATGAATCGCTTTGGAAAACACAATCTAATACCATTAACGTTATAGATAGCGTTAGGATTAAGGCTACGGTTAAGGCTGGAATACACAGCTGGAATATTTCATCCTATTGGAGTCCATCCACAATCCGGGGCGTATCAGAGGGATGCGGGAGGTTTAATTTTGTGTTCTTATGGGACGCCTCGGGACGTGACAAATCGTCGGTATGTTACGGGTTCGGAATGAGAACGGTCTCGGAACAACAAACCTAAGCATGAAATCATTTTTCAATCAATGGTCCAGTCACCTTTAAGTCTGAAAATAGGGTACTGTGTATAAAATAAGCACCTGTACCAGCAACTGTAAGCGACTTTTAAGGCAGAAGGGAAACTGTGAAAATAACTTACACAATTAAACATTTACTCTGTCTGTTTTCTTTGCTCATACAATGCAACATTTTTTTTCCCACAAAAACTATCACAGAATTTTGTGATTTTGTCCAACAGCTTGTTCATGTAAATTGGTCATTTTAAGTGATTGATAAAGTGGAAGAAACATCATCAAAAGTCTGAAAACCAAATGCCCAAGTATTAGAGAAAAATCCTGGTTTTCTCACCAAAGCAACAAAATATT
The DNA here is from genome assembly GCA_015108175.1 of Pelvicachromis taeniatus. Taxonomy (NCBI): domain Eukaryota; kingdom Metazoa; phylum Chordata; class Actinopteri; order Cichliformes; family Cichlidae; genus Pelvicachromis; species Pelvicachromis taeniatus. Next base: position 25,063 of record VURO01023256.1, on the reverse strand, counting down.
CCTAGTAGAACAGAACAGGTAGATCGCACACAATGATTAAGGCAAGAGCACCAAGCAAAACACAGCAGAATGTGTGAAATGAATGTCAAATTTTGTTCATAAACAAAAAAAGCTTTGAAAAACCAAATAACTGGGTCCCTGTCCACCAAGGCAGTACATCTAACGATCTAATAATCTCTCCTTTTCCATTAGTATGTAATACTGTAATGCAAATCATCACAACTAGATTGAATATAAATTGGATTGTTAACTATTTTAAAGCAATCAAAAGATATTTGTATTTTGTATTAGTTTTGTGTTTAACAACAAGTCATTTTGCCATGTTGCGTGTCATCGTCAAGGACACGTTGAGGTAGATTGCCTTATCACAAGTCATTGGCATTTTGGTCATTCAAGATGTCATTACTCAACAAAATTAGACGTTAATTATGTTGTGTAAATGTTTACTGCACAACACAGATCTTCAAACTGTCTGGGTGGCATTTTCAACAAAATGTGACTCACAATATTAGAGCTTGTGCAATCAAACTCAGTCATCCCAAAGAAAAAACACAGGAAGATGAACACACACACACACACGCACGCACGCACGCACGCACGCACGCACGCACGCACACACACACACACATACGCGATATATCCTCGAGCAGCTCACTTAGAATCTTCTCACAAAACTTTGAGTTTTCTTCTTTTCTTTTAAATTCTGCTGCATATCATGAGTCATCTTGATAATAAGTCACTAAATTGCGCTGCACAGGATTTAGGCAACTTCCTCAACCAATTGCTTAACATCACTCAGTTCACATGATGTTCCTTTCTTCCAATTACCCTTTTATCTAAAATAAATAAATAATCAAATAAACAAAATAAAAGCCCTCCACCAGCAATTAGACAACAGCTGCGGGGTGAGATCAGAAGGAGATGGTGTACTTTTTCTGAAGTGCAACATTTAACAGTTTATTGAGCACAGGCCTTTGATTTCATTACTGCACATTTAATCCAAAATTAATACGGTTGGTTATTAACCTTTTCCAGCCTTGTTAATTATTACAGTTTTAATTCACTGATGTTTTAGAGAAGCATAATGAGGAAGCAGGCTTTGTTTTGCCCATATGTACACAATGTATGCATGCTCACGTGTTTTTGTATTGTGTGCGTATTTACCTGGATGTGCGTCACATCCAGGCCTTGATAGAGAGAATGTGCAGGTTTTAATAAGAGGGTAGGTGTAGCTTAGTGTATCCTATCATTACTGTCATTGTGAGCCAAAATTGTACTTCTTTGTGCAGTCTTCCATGTAAGATATTGTCCTTCACCTCAGACCTCCAAACACCAACAGCAGAGCATTGCTTATTTTAAAATCTCATCCAGTCTTTCAGAACATTGCATAGCAAACACAAAATCATTACTTTCAATCTTTTTTCTTTTCATTACATGGCGTTTCTCTACTGGCGTTCTCTGTAAAATGTGCTTTGTATACCTATAATCAGTGCTAAGTGTAATATCTTGGTATGTATTGGCTAGTTATAGCTCCTCTATTTATTTGGCTGGCTTTGATTTATCAATGCAGTGTGGCACAGGCAGCTACTGCAAATTAAAGTTTAGAGTAAAGCGTATTATCTAAAGCAAGTATAGTTCAGATTCAATAAGGTTTAGATGCAAAAAGATCGCTAGCATGGTTTAGATTAAAACTTGGTTATAGTGAGAACTATCATGAACACTGTTAAAGTAGCACAAATCCATAAGTAAATACAACTGCAGGATCTCATAAATGAATCAAACCATTTGAAAGAGTTCAAAGTGACTTTCTAGAACAATAGTTTGCGTGTGGAAATGTCATCACTATGAAGTGTTTGAGTTCAGTTGTCAGATTTAAAGGCGGGGGATGTCAGATTTGGGGAATGGTAACAAAATCCATTCCCCAAATCCTGAAATTTATCAAACAATATCTGTCCATCTGTTACCCTTTACACTTCCATCAGTTCATAGGTTCTTTAACATACACTTCTCCGCAGTGGAAGTACGTTTTCTTTATGTTTTTGGAACTGGCTGTATGTTTCAGGAGATGAGACTCTTTATCTCAAAATTAGTTTGTCTACAAACCATGTTCTTTCCTAAACATTTCATAAACGTTGTCTACCTTTGATTACCTTTTATGCTCTGTTCTATTCTCTGCTCCACATCACAATACTTTGTTTTTGCCTTTTTAATTGTATCCTGTCCTGATTTTCTTTTTCATTTTTTTTCTCCTTTGTCTGACTCATTCTTCTTGGTCCCTCAACAGTACAACCTAATTATAACAAATTTTTAATCTTTCACTCACTTTTTGCTCATACCTTATCATTCCCCTTCACCCCCCTTTATGTGCCTTCCAACTCCCTCTGTGCCTCCTTCAGCACAAACCAGAATTACAGACCATCCAGGATAAGGTCGTGTTTTTGTCACTGTGACTGCAATGCCTGGTACAGACTAATTATGTAGGAAGCGGTCCTTGTCTCCTCATTGGGGGCGAGGGTGCCAGAATTCATAGGGTTATGAACAAATTGGTTCCGGTGGGAGACCGAGGACAGGAAGCAGGCTTTGATGAATGAACCAATGAAATACAGCTGCTCAAGAAATGGAGTCCACAGTCTGAGTGAATCTTGCTGTTTAACTGACTGATTTATGGCAATGGTAATTCTTGTTAAAAAAAACTTTTTTTATGCAAAACAATGTGTGGTACACAGTCTGAAGACTTCCTAATTCTGAAAGCAGGTTAAGATGTTGTAAATCCATTTGAGACAATCTTTGAGCCAAGCTCACAGGTGCAGACATAAGCTTGATTTGTGTCAGTGATGCTATTCAGGGAAATTAAACATACCAATGACTTGATGAAATAAACTTTGATTCTTTTGAGTACTGTTTATAAAACGAGATTTGTTTCTTTCAGTTCTTTATGTGACTGCCTGGGTTTTTTTTTTTTTGGGGGGGGGGGGTTTACTACAGCTTACAATCCAAAGACATGCTTATGGTTTGGTTAATGGGTGATTCTATAAAATTGAGTGCGACGGGTGTGAATTTGAGAGTTAATGGCTGTCTTTCTCTCTTTGTGAGCCCTGTGACAGACTGGTGACCTGTCCAGAGTGCACCTTGCCTCTCACCCTGTGACACCTGGGATATGCTCCAGCCTCCCCCTTTTGTCTTCCATCCAAAGTTTTTGGACAACAACACTGTAAGTCACGCAATCAAGATATTATTGAATTGCAGACTTTCAGCTTTGATTGAGGGGATTTAAACAAAAGTAACGAATTGAAGCAGAAAAATGTCTCGAGTTAATTCTAAGTGTTGAACTTGGTATCTTTTCACTGCAACTCTGATTATGATGTTGAAAGAGCTGTTGACGCAAGTGAATGAAGTTTTAATTTTGCTGCAAAACACATCAAACCTTTAGCAGTAGCCAAATCAATAATCTTGTAAATATGTAACCTGACCAGCTCAGCATTACCAACTAAAGTGGATGATCAGAAATTCTTTCCTTGATTAAGAAAATAACCTTCATAACATCTGGACGCATTTCAAATTGGGTATATTTGAATCTAAATTATAGGTAAAATTATTAGTTTCAGAAGCTGCTGCAGTTCTATCTGAAGACCCCTGGATCATCCTGGAAGCTAAAAAATGAGGCCCCAGCCACCGAGATGGGAAATAGGATTTTAATCTTTATTGAACTTGCCCAAAATTCATGATACACAATTTGATATTTTTGACCTGATTCCATCACTGCGCAATGGCATCACCAAGATCTCATCATCAGTTGGTATTTTGTCAATACACAGTTAATTTAGCCTTACTGATTTCTTTTACAGTCTTACAGTTTCACAGCTGCTGGGAGCAGCACAGTATATAGCTACAGATGACATGGATGTGTGGAGGAACATCGTGACTGATATTTTATGCAAAAGACAATACCTTTGAGGGGGTTTTCTAGTCTAACTGGAGGCAGCTTTCATTGTTCCAGACAGTGACTGGACTCCTAGAGCTACAAATTAGGCCAGCTGTTTACCACCATGTTTGCTGATTCTGCTGTCTTTCAATAAAGCTCTAAGTCTGAATCAGCAGGGTTTCTTTCCAATGTTTGTCTTCACATAACTAATAACATTTTTTTTCTAATTGTTATTAGTTATGTTTATTACTGGCATGGATTAAATCACAATTTTTCTCCATATAATTAAATTATATTCTCATGAACTACAGTTTAACCCTGAAGAATAAACTTGAATATGCACAGAGGAGACTTTGTACTATTTTTGTAATAGGAACTTTAAACTTAACTCAAAACGATGCTTAATGTCGTCATGTTTCCGTTTCAAGTTTTAGGCAAACACATATATAGAAAAATGTTTTTTGTTTTTTTGTTATTCACAACCCCTGCCAGCTGCAGTTGAAACTCACTGAGCCATACTTTGACAACACTGAATAAATATGTGTAATAGACAGGTGTGTTAGCACTGTTAATTGTCATTGCTCCCAACAACCTTTAAGCTATTATCTGATGAAAGGGCTTAATGGAATTTAGAAGTTTTTTCCCCTCATCTGTCATCTTTCTCAGTAAGTACACTTTCTCCTAGTAGTGGTGACCTACTGTATTCGCAGCCTGCTAAGGCTTATGGGTAAGCAAATTCAGCAGATCTTAACACCTTTTCCGCATTGCACCTGATTGGGGGGGGGGGAAGAAAAAACCCCGCCACATGCACTTTTTCAATCCTCCTGCACCCCTTCTAATCCGCCCTTCCCTCTCTGCTTTCATCTATTCATCCATCCCTTAACTCTTCTCTTTCGCCTCCCTTCTCTCATTCCCTCTCTCCCCTCCCCACTCTCATCGCACCTCTCCCTCTCTCTTCTCTCTCACGCTCTCACCCTCCCTCTCTCAGCAGGCTGAAGCAAGCTTCATTTAGAGCAATCAGCACGAGACATGAATACAGAGCAGAACGGTGTCACACACATACACAGAGACGCACACACAAATATACACTAACACAAAATGTCTCTTCAACCTCAGAAAGTGATGATGAGCAAGCTGACTGAGTGTTCTGTGAACACAAGCACAAGCGCATACTCACACACATGCACTAACAAAGTCACACACTATCTTTAACCTCTGCTGGAAGTGATGATGAGGAGACACTTTGAGCTCCTTTCGCAAACTATTTTTAAACTGCTACTTTACTTTATTCCTTAAACTTGTGCATCCTAATCTGTACATACCTACATGTGTGCATAAGTGCAATATATAAGTCTATGTGTGTGTGTGTGTGTGTGTTTAATGCTGACAGATACAAACCTTTCCTTTTTTTTTGTAGCTTTACCTTATTTACAGTTTAAAAGTTAGTTTATGGATTAATCTTGTAATTTACATGATAATTGACAAAACTGAGACTGTTGGCAGATTTGCAGGACATTTTATTCTAAGTATTGATTTTTTTCTGGTAGGAGTCTCTAATTTATGTGGTAATGTGTTTCTCTGTAGGACAATGAAATTATTCCTACTTCCAGCTTGAATATTAAGGGTTACAGTCAAGGTCACGTTCATTCAGATATCATCAGGATCACTTTGACCCATACCTGCAATTATCTTTGGCGACACAGTTTTCCTCTCCTCGAGTCAAATACAGACACATGGGCAGGACCTGTTCTAATCACATTTGGAACCAGGTGCCCATTTATTATCAGTTTCCCATGTGGTAGGTATTACTCAGGCAAACTACGTGTTACAATTTTGTTAGTTGGTTGTTACTCATTGTCAAATGATGATGATGAGTAATACCAACAGAGGGTGTATATGTAGGGAGTTTAGTCTGGTGGGTGGCATAATCAACTTATGACACAAGCATATGACTTTTGAGTCCAGATGGAGATTCCAGTTTTTAAACTTTCTTATGACCTTTTTCATCTCAGTTCTTCAGTACAGCCTCATGGAGTCACTGCCATGGCTGTGCACTTTAGTCATTGCAGCTTATCATAGGAATAGGAAACCAATAAAAAAAGCATTACGTTACTAACTTTGCAAAGAAACAAAAAGATACAGACAGTTTACCCAGGCTGCACAAGCACAGACTGCATTCAACATCTCTTTGAAGCCTGCATATCAATGACCAGGTCAACAAAACTGCCAGCCAAGGGAGTTGCACACCAAAGAAGCCTTTCCTGTCCATGGACTTGGCTCAGTTCGTTCTGTTATTTTCATCTCCTTTATATAAATGAGTAGTTGGTTTGCCATATGGCTGAGCTGATGTGAGTTATGCCAGACACGAATGCACCACCATATTGTTGTAAACATAGTATACAACAATAATAATAGTAATGTATAAAATTTCTAAAACAGAATCAGAATGATTTGTATTTTTTTCCCACCACAGACAGCTGTATTGTATTCAGATACAAGCTGACCTCCTCAGTGCCTGTCTGAGTATTTAATACATTTCAGATTTTATTAACTGTGCTCGGTGTTAGGCTTTAAAAGACAGAAAAACATATTGTATTGGCATAAAATTCATTATCTATTATATAAAACTGCAAAAAACAAGTTGATTTTGTCTATGATTCCTTAACAAGGCAGTCATATTAACTTAAAATGTACATCATCTGCCAAACAATAGTCTAATGAGGCATGTCAGAATGTCCCTGTAGGCGTTGCAATGACCAAAACATGGGACATTCAGCATCCTGTCACATGTATTTATCATTGACAGAATGTATGACGCATATTAGCTACCCAAATTTGTGGGCTGAATAAGATCATAAACATACACACCCAGAGAGGAGCCACTGACTTGGTACTTCATGTCTTATCATAGATCAATATTTCATTTGCTCCCCTCTACTGCTTAGATGCTGACTGGCATCCGTTCCTAAGGGGGGCAGCTCAGGGACATATACACACACACATGCGCTCCCCGAGACACCCAACACACACACTAAACTGCTCAGGGCCGTTGTTTGCTTTGACTGACGTGTCGGCCATGCTGTGCTGACACCTCACTGACACTCCATCCCTTTCTGACACATCGCTGTTTACCAACTACTCTGAGCAAAATGCTACATGTTTCAATGTGTCTTTGTGTGTGTCCTCCATGCTTCCCGTCTGTCATCATTACATACTTCGCTCATCTTACTTTCACATTGCTGCTTAGACATTTTATCACGCACATCTTGCACATCTCCCAGCTTTTGCAGTTAAACCTGTTTTATTTAATTTCATTTATTTATTTATTGGGGGTGAGGGTGGGTTGAGAGTTTGCGCAGCAGAGGTGGGGAGTGTTTACTATTGTGCTCATACTACATCGGGGAGCTCTGGTGTTATTGTAACCAAGTGAAAATGGACAGTGTTTAAATGCAAATTCACAGCACAGCAATGACCGGGACAGGGAATAGGGGATTGGCAGAGCAGGGAAAGGCAGAGACAGGTTGAGGTGACAGAGAGGGAATGAGGGACTTAGAGGAAGAGGGAACTGAAAGATGAAGAAAGGGAGATGAACAGGGGTTTGGTCAGAGGAGAGAAGACAAGGGGTCAGGATGTAAAGAGTGCAGGGGTCTTTTAGGTAGAGGGAGAAAAGAAAGAAATATGGAGTAGAAGTGACAGAAAGCTTTTCTGAGGCAGAAGAACGAGGCACGCAAAGCTGCACTGTGACTGAATCACCACTGCTCTGCAGTGTAACAGCATTTGTGGCTCCCCCTTTGCATATGGTGATGAATCCACCACTATGACTTCATATTTCTATGAGCTGTGCAACACACTTGTGAAACCGTACTAATGAAATCTGTCTCTCTGAATGTAATGACTTTTAATTCATCAAAAGCAAGCGTGACAGAGTTTGTGTATGTGTAAGTTGTTGTAACAGTTGTCTATGTTTCGCATCCTCTGTTTCACATTAACCAAAAGTATTAACTGAAATTTTAAAACATTTGAGGACCTACTGTGGTCATCAAAATTTAAGCACGCTATGCCGTATTTACAATGTTGAACTTTGGCAACACAAATTGCAGCACTATTTTGCTAAATTACATATGCTTCTCCTTTGACATTGAACAGTTCAGCCAATATTTGTAAAACGTACCCTCTTTCAACACTGGACCCAACAGAGGCACAGTGACAATTTGACTTGCCAATGTTGAGATGCATTCTGGAAGCACTCCACTAACAACAGCCAGCTCTTTCATAAAATGTTTATTTGAGTTTTTTTTTTTTTTTTTTTACTTTTCTCAACACAGCTGAGCCTTGTTT
>VURO01023256.1:0-15140 GCA_015108175.1 Pelvicachromis taeniatus | reverse complement strand
ACTTTCACCTTCTATATGAATATTAGCTTATTTCTAGCTGAAGTAGTGCTTCTTCTGCATGTGTGAGAGTGCTTTTGGGCTTTCACATGTTTTGATAAGTGGATTCACTTTTTATATGACCTTGGGTTTATTTGTCCACGGGCCAGAGAAGTTATTAAATGTTTTCTGTGTTAGCTTTGTCTGCATATGGATAGTGATGAAACTGAGAGCTGTGCGTTGCATGTTAAGATACAGTGCAAGTGCAGACTGCTTTGTGTGTATGGATAGTGTATAGTCCTTTGTGGAAAATAGATAATTGCAAATGCTATTTTTGTATCATTTATGTCCCAGTCAGCAAGTATGGGTGCCCTGACATGCACTGCCTTCAGTACTGACAGAGATAGTTAATCCATTATCATTTCTGGGGCATCAAATACTGAAGTTTTGTCAAGGTTGCTGGTAACACTGAGATATGCAGAAAGTTGCCTTTGGTGTAGTTGTCTCCGTGCACCATTCTTTGCACTATTAGATGTGCATGTAAAGTGGAAGCTGGATTTGGCTCCCATGAGGGAACTTTGTTTTCAGTTGCTGTTTACTTTTGTTTTCGCTCATTCCTTGACTTGGTTATGGGGCCCGGTTAGACATGAGGAGCACAGTGTCATCTTTGAAAAACCAAAGTTTTTTTTTACCCAAAAATGATTTTACAAATATATTTAGTAAAGTATGAAGTAAAATGAAGTTTGTGTAAAGAGGATATCAGATAGGATGGATAGGTCAAGAGATTTTCTAATAGTGAGCACAGTTAAAATCTAATTTTCTGCCAGCAGTCAACAGTGTGATTTTTTAATTTAGTTTGGTTTTAACTATAGTCTTAGTTCATTAGTAGTGCTGTGTAGCACTTCTGGAAGACACAAGGAGTTCTCTAATTATGAAACAAGTTTTACACAGATGCATTTTAGGCTTCAGCGATGTTGCCTCTCATTCACTTTGATTAGTGTGAGTTCACACTTTGGCAAATTGAATTGTGGATGGGCTGCTTTACTCTGCTTTGCTTGTGGTGCTGATGTTGAAAGTTGAAAAAAGTTAAACTTTTTAGCTATGAGAGCAGGTGTGACCCAAACAAATCAGATTCATTTAAACACTTTAATCTGTGTTTCATGTTATGAAAATATCCCTTGAGAGTGTGGTCACTGCATGTGAAGACCTGGCAATAAAAGGAATAAAGGAAAAGTCGATTATTCAAGAACAAAATCACTGTGTTTTATGTGAAGACTGTTTATATAAAACATATTTTGAATTGATGCTAAATGCCAATTAAATATTGATTAGCTTGTGAACGATTGGTTGCTGTTGTTATGACAATCACGCCCATCAGGCATCAAGCTTATTGCCTAAGAGTGTCATATTTGAGTGGAGCCAATTTGCTAGATTCCAGCGTACTGCTGTCAGTGCATATGTAGTACAAAGCTACCTGCCAAGAAGGATAAGCAAAACAGCTGGGGGATTTTTCTTTTTTATGTAGCAATAAAAGTTAAAAAAAAAACAAAAAACAGTATAATAATACATATTGGATTACTTGGAAAATTCATAAAAGGACAGATTAGTTTTGTTGCAAAACCAACTTGTTGCAAAAGCAAGCAAAAGTCAGCTTGAGCCTATCCGAGCTGGCATAGCGAGAGGCAGGGTAGAAGGGTCGTCAGTCTGTCACAGGGCTGTTTGACGTTGTATAAATAAAACTGAGTTGAACCGAATTGATAAGAAAGAGATATGTTAATATGACATGTAGCATTGGGCCTCAATTAAGTCTATAACACCAGGTTTGAAAGAATACTGACATTCAAAGTCTTCACAAAGCATCACATCTGTGATGTCTCTCTCACAGTGAAACAGTTTGATACATTTCCTGGCCTTAATTTCCACAGTTTCACAGTACTCATATGATTAAGTAGTTATTGCCATATCACCATTAATATTGTTTTAATTAATTCAAGCTGACTCCATACTGTGCAGCATATCTGAGCTCATGATAGAACACCAGTATTCAAATATTGTTAGTACTTTGCACACTTTCATAATATCCCATTCCCACAGAGAGCACTGCAGTAGCGAGTGGAGGGTCTATTTTAAGTGCAGTCAGATAGCTATATGGCATTATGACTATATTTAATAAAAGCCTCCTGAACAGTGAACCATTCCCTGGGGCTATCTACGTTTGACTGACCATGTCTGCTCCCATTTAATATGAAGTGGCAGACAGAAAACGTGTCATTCTCTTTCCCACTTCCTTTCCTGGGGAAATGGATTGAGGAAACAGGAAAAGAAAGAGGAAGAGGTCTAGATAAAAAGTAGGTGTGAGATGAATGGGACAAGTTTAAATATTTATTTAATGATTTTTTTCTTTTTCTTTTGCTTTGCCTAGTCTCCTTTATTATAAACGATGCTAGAAAATAATGAAAAATAAATTATTAGTTAAATGCAGCAATCTTTATCGACAGCTATATGTTAAATACTTGAATTTTTTGGATGCGTAATATGGTTCGGAAAGTGCTTCTCTTTGGTGGAGTGCTCATCACGCTGCCACCTTCAGCTTTTTATTTTTGTCTTACCAGTGCATAACAATTTCTAATGCTAACTTCTTCCCCCTCGCATCACGCCCAGAGGCTATACTCACAGTGTAGCGGGGAATAAAGTGCAGTGGTATACAGGGCATGGCAAAGTGGATGACTCAGTTCTAGTAGCTATAAAGACAACCCTTATATACACTGCACAGTATGGGTGAGGCTTCAACTGACTAGCTTTGGTCTGCCTACCCACTACTGTGTGGTGTGGGCCAGTACTGCTCCGCAACATGAAATATCCATGAGTCAGGTTGGGCATACAGATGCCACTGTACCTGCTAAGCCCCTTAACTGAGGGGAAAGCCTAAAGAGAAAATGCATCTGCTACCTTGCTGTATGATTGCAGAGCGTGAGGTAGCACTGTGCTGTTGGGATTCAATCGTCCTTGAAAGTGTTGTGTTTATAAATAGGTAAAAATAGGTTAAAAAATACCCGTTTTAAAGGTATTGAATTTGAAAAACACATCACATACTATAATAAACAAACTGACACCAATGTTGAAACTAATAAGAGAGCCAAAGAACTAAATCTTTTTAAACAATAAAAATGAGATGACCCACTCTAGAAATTGAGTGAACCCATAATGAACTGAAAATAACTTTTCAAAATGAAATAAACATGGAAGAAACATAGAAAACTACAACTGTGGAAAGCGTAAGCATTTAATTGTGTTACTAGGTCTTTAATGAAGGTACAAAGAGCTCAACTGTGAATCGTACTTTTGATGCACACAAAATGAAGTTTTCACAGGCTTCTAAGGGAAACTAAGGACACTCTTAATGCTTCTATTGCAATTAAGGGGATAAGCTGCAGCCAAGTTCTGCAACTCAAATACATTTGCTTAATTGATCATTAGTAATCATGACCACCTCTAAAAAATCAGAAGCTATGACAGTTAGCTGGTCTGTAGCATTTAGATGAGCGTTAACATAATGCTACAATCTTGCCAGGAGTGGACATCCCAGCAAACTCACTCCAACATCAGACCGTGCAACACTCAGAGAAACAGCTAAAAAAAAAAGCTACAGATGCATCTCATATTCTACAGCCCTCAATTAGCATTTTAAATGTTAAAGTTTGTGACAGGACAATTAGGAAAAACTGAACACATATGGCTTATTTTTAAAGGGGTGCCAGGAGAAAGTTTCTTCTAAATAAAAATGACATAAGTTTGCAAAGTTGCATTCAAAGAAACCAAAGGGTTTGGAGAACAGACGAAAGCAAAGTGGAGATGTTTGCCCATAAACGGTGCCTCAAATACCTCATACCAGCTGTCAAACACCACAGTGGATGGGTGATGATTTGGTTTTGCTTTACAGCCACAGGACCTGTGGTCCTTGCAGTCAATGAATCAAGCATGCGCTCCTCTGTATACCAAAATATTCTAGAGTCAAATGTGAGGCCATCTGTTTGTCAGCAAAAGCTTTGTCATCAACACGGGGTTATGTAACCTGACAATGACCCCAAGAACACCAGTAAATCTATGATTTACCAGAATGAAGTGCTGTGGTGGGACCTTCAATAGAGCTGTTAATAAACAAATGTCTGTAATCCTCAAAGAACTGATGTTGTAAGTTAGTGATGTTGTGACTGGGCCAACATATCTCAACACCAAAAAGACTGATCATACATCATCATACAGTCAAACAGAAAATTATTAGTTCATGTTATTGCTGCCAAATGTTGTTCTAAAAGCTCCTGAATAGTAGGTTGTAAATAGACTGCGTGTAGTAATGTACTGTGAAAACCTGATTTTTCATGACCGCATGTTTGTGTGGTAGACGGTGTTTAGATGAACATATAGAATCATTATGACTAATATCACTCATAAGAGGAAAAATGTGCAGGTGGGAGAATGGAAGAAAACAAAGAGGAAGCCTCATGAAAAGATGAAAAGATAGAGAGTAGCAGGAGGCGCAGTGAGTGAGAGAGCTGGTTTGCAAGAAATGTAAAATAAGGAGGGGAATAAGGACTCACAAGGGAGGAGTACAGGAGGGGAGGTCAGAGGGGAGATCAGCAGGTACGGTGTACATCACACGTCACCTTCTGCTCCTACAGGCCAAGAATGCCCAGGAGGAACAGGAGAGGAGGAATAGGAGCAGGAGGAGGCACAAGGAGCAGAATGCCACCAGCACGAGGAGCATCACTAAACAGGTCTATATTTATTTTGAAGCTGAATTCAAGAAATTTCTAAGCGCTTCTTGTAAAGTAGCTCTGAAATGCTAAAAAAAAAAAAAAAAAAGGTATGCCTCTGAGTGGAATGTAATCCATTTTATTTGGTATCTCAGAATGCATATGGTAGCTGAGTATTTTTTCTTTGAAATGTTCTGCTATTGTACACGAAGACAGAGCACAAAAGGAGGTGAGAGAAAAGGACCATAGGAAAGGAGGTGAAGCTAAAAGAAAAGAGAAAGCGGCATTGGTGGGAATGGGAGCCACATAGGCACTGTGTTCATGATTCTACTGAGGTTGACGCTGTCCCAGAAACTTATGAATAACATCCCTGTGTGTCAGCTGGTCTCTAAGTGTGTGTGTGCACCCGTGTTTGTGTGTGTGTGTGAGATGAAGCAGAAGAAGTCAGGGGCTTAGCCACTGTCTATCGTGCAGGGCCTTGTCTTCCTAAAATCCACTGGGATTTTGAGTGAAACAGAAATGACCCAGAAAGCTAGGACACACAGCTGTACAGACGTCAGAATATCAAGGAAGCAACTCGGTTTACATCAGTCTCTGCAGAGGTTGACTTTGTCTCTAGAAGTCATTTATGTGTTTAGCACAATGAAGACGAAGGACAAGTGAGAAATTATCATGTTTGTTGTGGATTAGCTTGAAGATTTAAAATATTTTATATATATAATTTAAAAGTTTTTAACAATTTACATATCTACATACTATATGTGATATAAATAATATATACAATCTTTAACTGACTCAGTTCCAAAAAAGTGTAGGTTTACTTACCACCACGACCCCCACCCAACCCCCCGTAACAACTTACAACAGATGGCTGCCCCTCTCTGAGCCTGGCTCTGCCGGAGGTCTTTTCCCCATTAAAAAGTCACTTCTTTCTTCCCACCTTCACCGAGTGCTTGTTTACAAGCTATCTTCTCATTGCTGGGGTTCTCACTCTAATATTCCAGAGTCTTACAATATAAGAGTCTTGAGGCGACTGCCGTGCTGTGAATTGTTGCTGTATAACTAAAATTGAACTGAAAATGAACTCAGTTAGACATTGAAATAAAGATTTATTTATTAAAATGGCATTTATTCATAAACTAAGCCGTTTTGAGAATTGGTTTATTGCAACCAGTGTCGTGGGGTCCTGTTTTCTTTGAAAGCCATGAAGTCCTAAAGGAGGACTCTTTCATTCAATCATGTTTGATTAAAGCGAATGGTTGTGTGAGGTTAATGGGGGTTGGGAAAGCTATACCATCTGTGGCCAGATACGTTTGCATGCGTTTAACATAAGGTGTAACCAGAGTGTTTATGATGCATGTGTAGCACGGTGTTCCTAATCTGTTACACACCATTAGCCATAAGGATGTTCAGATAGCTGAGTTGAAATGAAGTGACTTTTGGTTTAAATTTTCATATTCCTCAAATTGCTCAGATGATTAAATTTAGCTTCGGTCTTCCAACATCTTGTTCAGTGTCCTGACTGATGCAGTCACAAGTGGTTGCACTGAGGGACGGGGAAAAAAAACAGATGTGGAAAAAGCATAAATGAAACATTTAAGATAATCATTATTAACAATTTAACCTATTTCTTTTCATTGCTGTTCTGTTAATTTATTTACTGGACCTTTGTTTATTATTCATTCACTGACATTTCCATAAGAATGTCATTTTAAAAAAAATCTAATTGCTCAAAAAAAGCAATTTATCAGTTTCAATTTCAGTCAGATATGGCTGAGCAAATCAATATGCAATATGATTAACTGATGGCAGAGGCACAAAGTCACATCAGTGGTCTTCCACATCCCAATAATCAAAGGGACTGAACTACAGTAAAAATTGAAAGATATTATCTAGTTGTGATGGAATTGTACTAATTGTCTGGGTCATAGGCATACATTTACCAAAGTACTTTGGCACCGGTGCTTCACACTGACACATATATTGATTGTGAGATTGAACATATAAGTCAGCACTAATTTCTGAAAGAATTAGAACTCAGCCCCCTAGCACCACCTGCTTTGCAATGCAATTCTGTCCACTAAAATGCTTACAAGCATCAGACACCCACTGACACATGTCCGTGGAAAAACCTAAAATCAATGGAATGGTTAATTGGAAGTGTGAATGTGCACGTGAGCGTACATGAAATTCTTCAGTGTAAATGTGATTCATTGATAGCTATCCAATAATGGATAAGGGCCACTGCAAGCAATTCAGTAACGAGTACTGGTTAATGATTAAATAGAATGTGCCTATGTCTCAGTATGTGGTTCGTTACTGTTGCATGTCACAAGATATGTTGGTCTGTGTGTGTGTGTGTGTGTGTGTGTGTGTGTGTGTGTGTGTGTGTGTGAATGTGTCTGAGTCACTGAATGAGTTGATAAAAGGCCTAAAGACCACTTTGAAGGATCTGACTCAGTACAAATCATCAGCGCAAACACATTCATGCCATTGTAATTGATGACAGTATATGAAACGTCTTTTGTGCTGTGAGAATAGAATAGAATACTTTTATGTCTTGTCCCTTCCTAAGTTTTATCCTTTTTCTCAAGTTTGTTTAATTGTTATCTAATGCAGTCCAACACAATGGTCATATTTCATCCTTAATCATGTAAATGGTGAGCGGGACATAGAAACATGGTATGCCCCAAAAAATTATAATGGAAGAAGAGACTGAAGAAAGAAGAGACTGAAGAAGCCACTTGGATGAGTAATGAAACGTTTCTCCCTCTGAAAACATTACGTCCAGATGAACAGAATCAACTCTTTGGGATAATGGACGAAAACATGCGTTTGACATTACTCAAAGTCACATTTTTATTTATTTTTTGCTTGGTTTCATGTCAAATTAACCATGTGCATATTTGCATTTGATAGATGAGCAAATGATATGACTTTCAGCCCAGAGGTCAAGATGTTTGTTGCACATATACACCATATGCACACAGTTCACCACTGCTGTTCAACTAGTACACTCTCATATTGCTTTCTTAAAGATTATTTTGTGGACTCTAGAGGTCCAGAAAGTTAAAAACTATCTTGAAAGTAAAAACTAAATCTATAATCTATTTCAGCAAGCTCCCCAGCTTAAATTTGGTTGACATGCAAGTGACACAAACCTCTTGTGTCTTGATAACTACAGTGTAATGAGAATGAAGTCAGCCGGCTAGGTGGATGCATTAAAAAAAACAACCTTGGGCTGTGTTGAGAAAGAGTGTTGTTTCCAGTCTTCTATCATGTTTTTGTACGTTTTCTTGTTCAAGTCTTACTTGGGCAAAGAGGTGAGGTTATGTGGATGTGAATTCTGGCCTCTGGTGTGAGATTTGAGTGCTTTCTACCATCATTTTTTAGGGTAACGCACATATTTTGTTTTTAACTGGGAGTTGAGCAGTAGTGTCAAACTGAGGGTCAAAAATCTTAAAATGAATTTTGTAACACGCATCCACACTAAAAATGCCTCAGTGGATAACTGAGGAGATATTTACATAAGTAAAAGAATGATTCTGATTTTTTAAATCATATATACGCTATTTGAACAATTTTGGTAATCATAGTATGCTTTTTAAAAAAGTCGCCATCAGCCACACAATATTTTTTCTGTGATTTATTTCAGCTAGAGAGCCACACGTATGTGAATTTTTACTATTACTCTTTGTGCGAATACTCCAACTGTATTAATATCCCATTATATTAGGAAAATGGTACTATATGTATTCCTTTTTCACATCAACCACAATCTTTTGCTTTCATTTCTCAGACTTGTGATCCGCAACAATGTGAAACTGCATTTTACAGAAACAAAACCATGAAATTAAAAACAGTATTTTTCAAACATGCCGGAGACACACCGAAATTCGACCCTTACCCTTACAATATGTGCAAACACTTTGTAAGTATATGGCTTCATACTGTAAAATAAAACAAAGCATGAATAAATAAGCTGAAAGCATAGGTACAATATATACGTTCTTCTTGCAAGGTTGGCAAAAGTGCACCTGGTGATGTTATAGCTACTGTACATATCTCATCCCATAAATTTACCAGTGCTTTATCATTGTTCCCTGCTGTCTTATATTACACATTACCCCTGCAACCAATGCCTCTTTTACCTACTGTGCAGCATAAATTAAAGAATAAAGTTGGTTTCATGCCATATCTTTGATCTGTAAGATTATCTAGTGGTGTGGAAGTCCAAAACACTGTGACTCTAAGGCCTTGACATATTTTCTGATAATCTACTGAACACAGAGTATACCTTGATAACTTTAGATGTTGTTTTTTTAGTTATATGATAAAATGGAGGTAAATATTGTCACTGTAGGATGTTCCCATGGAGGCAGGGAAGGTAATGTGTAGCTAACAAACTACTGCCTGGAGCAATCACCTCTCTCCTGCTGTTTTCTGTCCTTGTATGCTGTGTGCATGTGTGTGTGTGTGTGTGTGTGGTGGAGCGCTGCTAGATGTGTGTGTATTTGTATGTAACATCTGAAGAACATGAATCAGCAGCAGTTTTTACCCTGTCACAATGGTGGAGGAAAGAAAGAAAGAAAGCAGAGCAGAGAAGAACTAGGCACAGTATGAAGAATATATTCAAAAGGGCATGGAGAAAATTGGATGAAGACAGAGATTCACACTGTGAGCGTTTTATTGTATTTTGTGATTGCAGGTTATATCAAGGTGTAATCAAAAAGTTTTGCAACCGTAGTTATTAATAGCAAAATCTGTACCTGATTGTACCCTCTGCATCCACCATCCAAAAGAAGCATTCAGCTATAGCTAACATCACAGTTGAGCCGCTGAGTGACAGCATTAAGGCTAACATCTTGTCATGCTGTCATGAGTTCCTTGTCACATCTAGATGGATGCCTTCTTCTGCCTATGGAGAGTCAGACTGATTTACACCCATTTCCATGCCTCGTATCAAAGAGAAGTGTCAAATTATTGCCTTTCATTTCGGCTGTCAGTGTGACATTGCTTCCACTCTAGCATATGTCCAAGAGGGGATAACATTTCCATAACTGATCACCAGAGACCAATTGGTCATCTGCTCACATTCAAATGTGACTTAAGTTAACAAAACACTCATACATTGCCATGACAACAAGCTAGCTCTGCAGCAATTTTAAAAGTGGAGCAGATCAAACTGAAAAAAAAAAAAAAAGATATGAGGTCCCTTTGTTGTAATTACTCCTACTTGTGAAGCTGAAACTTTAAATATAGGTTTAACTGGACTAATCAGTTGACCAATTTTCAGCTGATAAAACCACAATGCATAAAGATATGCTAAAGTACTCAAAACCACCAGTGTGGTCGTTCAGGTTAAGCCCGTTAGGGTTTCTCTGTGGTCACATTTTATCATGAGGACACAGTCAGACAAGATGAAAATAGTGCCAACCACACCATAGGTGCAGGTAACTATAGTGACACTTGGAGAGTGTAGGTGTCTTGATGCAGTGCTCTTCTTTCTGTGTATGTACAAGTTCTTATTTTCCCTTTGGCCCAAGCTCCACCTTTACACCAACTTTCCTGAAGTTTGGCAAGGTAACTTTTTGTTTTGTTTTGTTTTTTGTTTTTTTTGCAAAATCCTGCTGAAAAGTAACAAACTAAAAACTGTAACTACACTAACTCAACTTAGCTCATAGATGAGTAAATCTATAGCACTTGGGTTGCGATAGTTTTGTGTTTTCATTGTTGTTTGTTTTTATTTAACCTTTCCTATATCAAATTTCCAGTTACAGTTAGCTTGCAGAGTGCTTTTCTCAGGTTGTTTTTTTGTTTTTGGAAAATGTGTAGTCAACAGTTTAGCTTTTAACAGTTTCATTCATTTACTTTTTTATAATGTACAGTAATTTGAATAATTTTTGTCTTTAAGAAGTTAGATTATAATTATATTTTATTATATTTTATTTAGCATCAAATCACAATAACAGTCACCTCTAGCAGTTTATACTACAATGCAAGGACAAAAATTCAAAACCTCATCATGTTGGTTGCAAAAATGTATCTTTTGGTAAAGACTAAAACTGAAAACACTAATTATATGTATTTTCATTTGAATAGTTTTGTGAGTGAAAAACTAACTAAAATCCTTTTCTTTCAGTTAACTACAAGGTATTTTCTTCACACTTTAACCTTGCATGTGGGGGGGGGTCAACAGCCAGTTCTTCCCTGAATCTTTGCATAAATTCCTGGTGTAATCATGCTTTACATCTAACCTCTGTCTATTGCTCTATTCACTCTTAGTAAGCACAAATCATGATCCTCTAATAAAATAAATGTGGTCACAAATACACTTAGGTAGGTGGTGGCCAAAGAAGGAGGAGGCAGAAAGCAAGGAGACAGACAGATGGAGATAGAGTGGTGGGCAGGCAATGCTGGTGATTGATGAGACTACAGGGGAGAGCTAGTCTTCTGACGTGGTGTGATTCCACTGATTTATATTTAAGGGAGTGCTCTATCGTTCTCAGAGGGGTGAAGGAAAGAGGAGAGGAAGGAATGAGGTGAAAGTGAGGACATTAGATCACCCTGGCAAACCTCTCTGTCAATCAGATGGATTCTTCAGTGAGCAAGCTTGCATGTCCAGTGTTTTTCTCTGGGTCTCAGTGGAATTGTTGAAATATTCATGGTTTCTTTAGGTGTGTTCACATTTTCTGCTAGGCGGGTCTTTCATGTGGGGTGGGGTCTCGTGGTGCTTGTGTATCACGCATGTTTCTTCAGCTGAATGGCAATAACGCAGTTAGCATGAACGTGCTGACGCTGCTGTGTGAAATCAAACAGTTTTATAAAGTACCCCACTAAAGCTGCTGCTTTAAGTTGTACAGTTGCAGTTCCTATGCACACAAGAGTGCTCGCGTGCGCACACAGAAATGCTCCCTTGTGGCCGAAAGACACATGCTTTAAACCCTTGAAGCAATTAAAGCACTTCAGCTGTATCTCCATATCTAATCATAAGACTTAAGATTATGCCTGTGACCAATGAGGATACAACGCTTTAAATCTGTGTATCTGTCACATATTCAAACCCTCATGTCTGGCTAACAGGCCATGGAAATCGCAAATCTCCATAACCAATCGCAGCGCATTCAGGTAAATACAGTTTAAGTAACTTGCTCATATACAAACTGGCTCACTTATTATATAATGTTTAAATCCACAATTCATTTATAGTCAGACCCAATAAATATAAGTCAGCATTCAGTACAAAACAGTAATAACATTAATGTAGTAACACTACACAACTTCTGTAGTAACAGTAATGACTTATTTTCACTTATTTTTAAGAGATTGTACAACATTTTTCATTTCTTTTCTTTGTTCTTTGCTGGTTCTGAGAGAATAAATTCACAGCTGACTCGATCACATTATGGTTTTTCTAAACCATTATATGACTCCACATAATGAGTGGGGTTATATTTCACTCAGGACATTTAGTATACAAGAAATATACATTAGTTATCAGTCACAGGCTAACATTGCATCCTCACAATTACAGACACATACAAGAAAAAATAGAAAAACAAACCAACACACACACCAATACACATACACATATACACACGCACATGCAGGGGCAGACATCAAACAAAGAGACAAAGACGAAGGCACATGTAGTGATGCACATGGGAACCAATCTGTGATCACTACCAGCGTAACGTTGAAGCCTCAGAGGGGAGTTGCCTCGGGCTTACCTTTACATGTATGATGAGATCAGACAGAATATATGCATGGTGTATAAAGCTACAAAAACAACAACAACAACAACAACAACAACAAGAAAAACATGTTTGGAAAACAAAAACGTGCACATTCATATCCTGTGTCATCCCATGTAAGTATATCTATGAGTATGTATGTGTGCATGCATTGTGTAGATTTTGTGCCTTTGTCACTATGAGTGCATTTTTTCAACTGTATGGCCAATGCAGGGCAATTAATAATGTAGCACTTGCAGAGGTAAAGGAAGTCTGTGTGTCTGGTGGAAGCATGGAGGAAGAGGGAAAATAGACAGTGGGAAACAAAGAGAATAAGGAGATGGGCAAGAAGGGCGAGAAGGGAGAAAGATGACACAGGGACAAACAAGCAGCATCTGTAGAGGGGGGAGAGAAATGGAAGGAAAAGTACTGGCTGTTTCATTTTATTTCTTTACTGTTAGGATTCTTTTTTCAATTTAAAGAAAATCTTTGACTTAATTTAAAAGTTTACCAAAAAATTCAAACTCTGTCTCATAGCAACCAACAGCAAGTGAACAGGAAGCAGGTCAGTGTCTTGCTTTAGGGTTCTCTAGCCAAATAAATGACTGTAGTGCAGTTTGGCCCTTCCTCTCCTCTTATTCACCATTTACATAAGTAAGTGTTTCTATCCATTTACTGTTCATATCAAATGTTTACATATATTTGTTTTGCATGTGCACTCTCTCCTGCCAAAAAAACAGAGAGACGGGATGATTCACTGAAAACAGGAGCAGCTTGTGTTTCATTAATATTTCCAGGAAATGATTCACGTCCCATGAAAATAAATAGGATAAAATCAAGCTGTAAAAGTGAGAATGGCTGGATATATTTTTGCAGATAAAAAGAAAAGGGATCTGAAGTGTCAGCGTTCAGGGTTCTGCTGTGGTTGGGAAGATTAAGTTGGGAGTGTATGTTTGAAAAAAGAAAAACATTACAGAAAAAAAAATATCTCATTAATCTGCAACAATTGTGTTGAGGCTGGTGTGTTTGAGGCGAAGTATGGATAGAGTAAGAGAGCCATGGCTGTATACAAAGTGAATTGGATTAAAGAGGTCGTGAAACAGTCAAGAAACTGGGAGGGTGTGTGTGTGTGTGTGTGTGTGTGTGTGTGTGTGTGTGTGTGTGTGTGTAGGTTCATGGCCACCAATGACCTGATGCTGGAGCTGCAGAAGGACAGCATTAAGCTGGACGAGGACAGCGAGAGAAGAGTTGTGACCATGCTGCTCAAACTGCTGGAAGACAAGAATGGAGAGGTGCAGAACCTGGCTGTGAAATGGTAAAAGTCCACACTCGTACTCAGACACTCGTGTGAACCTGTGCCAGAAGTCAGTGTCCTGGTGTGTTTTCTTTCCTTAACTCCACAGTCTGGTCAGGGGTCAGAGGTTAGCTTCAACCATGGGCCATTTAGTTTATGTAAACTGTATTTTATTTATCCAGATTTATTTTTGGATTCCTATAAAGGTACTCTTTGTAACTATCCTCTGTACTAAGTGTCACCACCAGGGGGCAGCATTTCCCAGGGCCTTGTTAAGCTGTTGAGTTATACACCATTGAACCTTTGCTGTATCTATTCATCTACTCCCATTTACTCGAGAGTTTCTGGTGACTTTTGTTTGTCGAATAAAGACAATGGAAAGTCACAGTATCACATCAAAGTTTAGCCCCACCCTTTAATGCACCTTAAATAAGGGTTAAGAGTGATAATGCACTAAAAGTGGGAATGAGAGTGGTACCTTAATTTATTCTGTGTAGCAGGCTGTGTGTGTGTTAGATTGACACTTATTTGTGTTTGCAGTTAAGTTCATGGTTAGATACTACAGGTCATGTTTCTTTCATAATACATAATCATTATATACAAACATAATCATTTCCAACAACAGGCGGTTTATACAAAATTATGACATTTTTTTAACTTGGTATGTTTGTTTTTCAGCCTGGCGCCTCTGCTGAGCAAAGTGAAGGAGCCCCAGGTGGAGACGATGGTGGAGGTGCTGTGTTCAAACATGATGTCGGACAAAGAGCAGCTGAGGGACATTTCCAGCATGGGACTGAAGACCGTGATCGCAGAGCTGCCACTGACTTCCTCAGGTGAGCGCTCACTGTCCTGCCTCCTGATTGTGATGATGAGCTTTTTTTGGTGGATTTTCATCTTAGCAGCAACTTCAAGAGAATGAAGAGCATCAATAATATGTGACATAGAAGCAAAGCTTACATACCATATATCTTCCAATTGTAGCCCGGGCATTTACTCAAAAAATTATCCGGCCAGCCCCGCGTTTAAAAGAGACCGGCGGTAGTTGGAGACCGGCTCTTATTCCCTTCTCAGACGGACTTGTCGTGGAAGTGAGAGGGAAAGAGGACCCAGGCGCGGTTTTTAGACTGAGGTGAAAAGACAGTGTGTTTACTTACAGTGCTCCAAAACGTATTCCAACAGTTCACTAATAATGCAGTTCCCAATTGTGCTCCTCCTTTGCTCCCGAGTGTCTCCTTGTCTGTGGTAGCCCAGTGCACGAGTATTGCTCCCCGAAACTTCTCTCCGCCCGACTCTCCAGGAGAGGATGTAAAAGACCAGGAAATCACAGTTAGCAGGTTCGCTAGCCGACAGTTCCAGTTCAGTGTAATAATCCCACTTCTACGG
>VURO01023255.1:13068-32965 GCA_015108175.1 Pelvicachromis taeniatus | reverse complement strand
GAATAAAAAGCCACACGTGTGCGTCACACACACACACACACACACACACACACACACACACACACACACACACACACACACACACACACACACACAACTAAGATTACCGCGATGGTAAAATTAATTTAGTCAGAGCTCTATGAGCCATTTTAATAGAGTTTTCTGACAACAGAAAGTTTAGAAAAAAAAGGGCAAAATTATTAGCAAGCCATATGTTCATATGTTAAGCTGTGTAAGGATCTTTGAAGTGAAAACTAATGAAAGACAAGGTTTAATATTAATAATTCATGAGCTACATGCATAATCCCTTTTATTTTAGGCGAGTGTAGGCTGTTTCCCACCAATAAAGACGTCTTAGTAAAGTGTCTCTGCAGGCTGTGTGAACACGAAAATTCACACGGTAGCTTTCTCTTTTTTATCTAACAAGCGAAAAATAGAAATCAGAAATGGGTGATTGTTCCGTTTTTTTTTTCTCTAACGAAAACATGCCGTTTTAGCATTATATTTATGGCATAATTAGTGTGAAATGTCAACGTAGCCAGTTCAACTTAGGTAATGTAAAGGCTAAAGTAATTGTAGAAATGTGTCTGTGTGTGTGTGCAGGCTAATGACATAACATCCCACATTTTGATTACACACAACAGGATTCTGCGGTTTTTTAAAATTATTTGAATAAACACACAAACATGTTTCACCTTCCGGATTTTGTGATCACCATCTCGGTGCCCTTCTTGTGGAAGAGCTCCCAAAGCTCCTTGGCTTCCAAGTGAACTTTTGGGTCGTCCTCCACCTCTTCCTCAGGCTCCAAAGTCTTCAGAGGCCTGAGGTGGGCGGCAGCAGCCTGGTGTCCCAGCGAGGAGAAGTGGAGGCCGGTCTCTGCGGCTCCCATCAGCTGGTCCATGATCGGCTTTCCAAGAGCGCCCGGCAGAGAGAGGGAGGCGCTGGGAGGGAGAGCCAGGGCCGGGAAGAAAGGAGGCTGGTGACCCAGCATTGCACTCATGGCAAATTCCGGACCCCGGTGAGGTATAAACGGATGATATGCCATACTTGATCCTTGTATGACTGGATCTCTCATCAGGAAGTTCATCCAAGAGCAGGCAACAAATGTAGACGATTGGCTGGATGGAAAGCAATATTTCTTAGAACACTAAGGCTCGCGTATAACAGAGCCAAATGATGGCAAAATAAGAAACAAAAATTAAAACAATCTGGACTTGGAAAGCTTTTTGGAAATTCCTCCTTGAACTCGACGGGAACAAGCATCCACTATTTTTTCCCAAGTTGCCGGGAAACCTCTGCAGTCATTTGCCGAATCGCTGGTCAAAAGTCTGCAAAGTGAAACGTAGAAGTGCTCTCCATTAATCTTCAAGAGTCCTGCCAGGCCGATTTTCTTCGGAGGTTAACGCGCATCGGTCAACTTTCTGCGTCTTTCGGACATTAGTCGAATTAAACCGAGTGAGGTGAGTCACTTAATTGACTGCAGTGCATTCCTTCTCTTCTGCTGCTGTTTACAATATCGGCATTCCTGTTAAAATGGGTTCCCTCTTATTGGCTTCAGTCCTGCAGCGAAAGCGACGTGTTGAAATATTTCGATAGCGCCGAATAATCCCCCTGCCTTTACTCGCTCCGGACATGTACCCTCACACGCGCGCACACACTTTATTCCTCCTCTCCCTTTCACGCACACACACATTTCAGGGAAAGACGTGTGCAAAAGAAAGGAGTCCGCTGACGGCCAGCGAGAGAGAGAGAGAGAGAGAGAAAGAGAGGTGGTAAGGTCCCAGCTCCGTGATTTTCCTAGCGCCTCTGTGGCCCATAGGGCTTCATACTGTATGGATGTGTATGCAACAGAGAGTAGCAGCGCTCGCTTTGATTGGCTCTTTGACGCTTTCGGACCAATTGTGTGACTGCGTAGGCGTGGTTTTAACAGGTCGGGTGGAGGGGACAGACTTCAGACTTATAAAAAGGTGTTTGGAAACTAAAAAGGGCTTTGCCGTGAAACACCACCCTACCTCAGTCAGTGTTGTGTGAATATGTCAACATCGTTATAGAACTTGCGCTATTGGTCGATGTGTGAGACCCAGCGAAAGGGAAAGAGCAGACAAGCGAAGCCGGGAGACCGGCTCGCCTCGTCGGTCGTTTGTTGTGTTGCGCTGCTGAATTCCTTCCCTGTCCCATTCCCCGCTCTATCACCGTGTTTTCTTTTTTTTATTTTGTTGTTGTTTGAATAGCACAAAGGCTGTTCTGTTGGTTTATAATCAGATTTACGTAATAATTTAATATAACAATTTATTTTTTTCACTTCGCAGTTTACAGACTCTGCGAGCACAGATTTATCAGCACCGGAAAACAGAGCAACATTTCCAGTAACGACGTCCTTTGAAATCAAAATTCAGGAAAATATGACCGGGTGACGGATGAAGCGCTCTATTATAAGCCCATGAGTGTAATGTAACGTTAGGTGAATATTATGACACCTCTGAGGCTTTAGCTAACTGTTATTTTAACTTGAATTAGTTCATTAGACTATTTATTTGATTTTGATTTTTAAAAAAAATGAAAGCTCACTGGTGTAACGTGTGTTCATATTTTTATTTATATATTATCTTCCTAGATTATACTCTCTACAGTGAGGTCTTCACTTCCACTTTTCCTCATCAAGCTATGTTTGGATTTGACTCGGTGTGAGAGAAGCGTGCTGTGCATATGGTGTGGAAATGTTAATACATTATTTTGATGAGCCAGTGAATATGAATATTTTCATTTCGATTTGAAATGTTTTTTTTTTTTTTTTTTCTTGAACAGCCAAGTTCATCTTCACTGAGGCTCATCCCGTATCACAAGTTTGCGCGCAAATACCCAGAGGAGCAGAGTTCGGGGAGGATGTGCTCACTTGTGCTACTGCATTATCACTTCCCCAACAAAACGTCTGTGTTTTGAATCATAGCCTACCAATCAATTCTCTTGTTAAATATAGCACACTTTCCCGGTACAACTGTCTCTGGGAAACAATTCCGTTATAGCCTGCCTCTGCAAAATGACAGTGGCTCACGCTGGATAACCAACTAGGTGTTATTGATAATGCACGGGTATTTAAAAAAAAAAAAAAAAAAAGCTATCTGAGCCAGTGTTGTTCCTGTTACACCCGCACAAGCTGTCATAACCTATTTTCCATAACCACTATAGCCTAAGGTCCACAGTGCAGTTCCATAACGGTAATATGTTTAAGCAGTAAGCGCCTATTAAAAAAATGCGGATATACTTATAAGATGCTTAAAAACGCCAATTAGAATCAGCTCATTAGTCGGTGCAGTGACAGTTTTTTCTGCACAGCGTCGAAGTGAACCCAAGACAAAGCCACGCTAGCGCTCTCCAAAATGCAATTTAACCACTAATTCACAAGTAAACTAGAGTGCAGTGGCCAGTCAGCAGCCTTGGGCAAACATTGACCATCAATTCTCAGTCATTTGTCTGTCTCCATGGATCCAGGCGGGGACCGCATGGCTCTGAGAGTCCTTGAGGGACTGAGCAAAGTCTTACAACAATCAGCAGGGATGCAGTGAATTGTGATGATTCTGCATGCACGATTCTGAAAATTGCCACAACGTGCAACTATGGCCTGCTTGTCGCACACTGGTTGTTAGATTTTGTAAATGCTTGCACAGCATTGAAAGCAAGTGATTAGGGGCTTATTCTGGGAGCCAACAAGAACTGTTCCTGCTCGCAAGTATCAGTGTGAGACCGCCGCGCGCATGTTCAGGTTTTTGTTTATTGTCGGTTGGATGTCCTCTTCATCATAAGTATTGTTAGGCGCTGTCTTAGAAACCTGCCCCTCTTGCTTGCGCAGATACTGTATACATGTGCGTAAACTGGAGTGCATACATATATTCCCCAGGAGATGTACTCGGATGTGGCGTATTTTCTCTGTTATTGATTCGCTATAGAAAACAAATGCGCCATTATTGATAAGCTCCAGCAACGTCTGACTGAATGGAGATCTTACAGAACACCAGGAGCTAAGTAGCTAAACCTTTACACTGTGCATGCAATGTCCAGCATTAAGGTGCTGCTTTCTATATGAGAGCTTGAAGTCATCTCTTTGTGTAAGAGAGGTCAGGTCTGTATCAATTACTGGGGCTTATTCTTCTTTAAACACTCACCCCCATTAGCGGCACATTTCAATTTAGCGCAAGGTGTCATCAAATAGGAAGCAGTGTTGACACTGTGGCAGCCTTCCAGGCTATGTGGCCAAGCTGCCTTCATTAGCTAAGCAAGTAGAGAATGGTCAATACTTATAAACTTTTACAGGGTTAGGGCTCTCAGGGACTTCAGGAGGGTATAAAAAGGTCTGAGTTGACACAATTGATTGATGAAGCCAACTTTGTCAGCGCTTCCCTTTTCTACAGAGATCATGCATATCAAAATCAGAAAGGGTAGTATATTTGACTGGACAGCCTCTAAAAATTTCTCACTCCATGTGTGTGGGTGGGTGGGTGGTTTGCGTGATTTTAGGCAGCTCAAGGATGGCTTGTGTTTTGAAGCTGTCATGCTGTACTGTCCACACAGTTTACGGAAATGATCCTTGAATGATGTGACTTAAGATGCTTGAAAAAAAAAAAGTAGAGAAGAAGAAGAGAAAACTACAACCACTACGTGTTTTTATTACTTTATTTCATGTTCATATTCCTTTACAAGCCTTAAAATATTATTTGGGATGAAAAAACCTGCACTGAGGTCATGGGTTATGAAGCTTTCATGCCTTAACTACACAGAGCAGCTCCACTGTGTAGGTTCATTAAGCAAAGCTTCAAAGACATTCCTGGAATTGATCATGGAGCTGCAAGTGATGTAATGTATGCTGTCCTGTTTATTTGCAGATTGTTAATGATAAGCAAGGACAGACTTGGTGGCACCACTCCTGGATAGAGGAGATTGTCTGGTGAGAATCATCAGCCCTAACAGAACATGATAGGAAAAGGAAACATCACAAGATTGGTATATCCAAGAAGTATAATGACACCAAACTTCATTATGTACACCCCAACAAGAAGCAGAGGAGGGGGGAGAGGGGTTTCAATTAACAGCATAATGACTTTCTGAATACAAACCATTTACCTCAGACATTTAGGTGGGGCTAAAATTGATTAACTGAGACCATATTGCCTCCCAAAAGACTGTAAATTGCTCTAGCCAGAATAACACAAATGTTTTAGTCAATTGGCTGGAAGATTGATAAGTTCTTTACCTGTTGATGAAATGTCCCTGTCAATCATTTTTGTCAAGTCAACCCTTGCTCTCATCAATTCTTGCGCTGGGCAGTTATGGCTATTGATTGAATACTATTTTAGTTAATTAGGGGATGTGCCTATTGATGGCAAAGCATTGACTACAGGCTGACTAAGGAAAATTGTATTTTTTAAATTTTATTTTAGGGAGCTATTTGCTGCTTTTGGTTAAGGTTGTTCATCAGCAGTGATGCAGGCTCACAACTTTTAACTTATTACCACGCAGTTAATGAGGAGACAGCTGGAAAGTGGGGGGGAAAAAGCATAAAGCTTTATATTCATAATTTAAACAGGACACGATGCTTTAAAGACCTCTGGGATGAAAAAAAAAAAAACAAACAAAAAAATCCCCAAACAAGTCTGACACATGGTATAAAAAACAAACTGATTAATTTATATATTTATTGATTACGTGAAAGGAATGAAATCAGTGTCGCCAGTTTAGATATTGAGAAACTATACATGCAAACATTTCAGCATAATCGTGTTTAGATCAAGAAATCACAGGAGTTTATGTTTTGTTTAAAATGGCTTGCATTTTCCAAAGGAGCCCACAAAAAAGTTTGTGAAATGTTTCCTATTTACATAAACCAGGCCATACCCATTATTCCTGTTGCTGCAGAAAAGAGTAAGAACTGACAGCTGCGTTTTGAAAGTGCTATGTACACAACGCTATTAGAACAAAACCAGTCCAGTGGCATGCATCACCTGTAGAGTATAATGCGGGGGATTTGTCTGCTCTACCCCATAAACAGCCGTCAGGCTTTCTCTGTAGCTACACGCTGTGTGATCAAGACACTCATGGCAAATGCCTCAGATGTGGACCATGTGTCAAAAGTCTTCAGCTTGCTTTACGTGCCACCACTCGCCAACGTGGGAGATAAGCATCTTTCCCGCTGTATCCTGAGCACTGGGAATCCTACTGGAACTAGTTTTGCATGCTAAAAAGCAAACAATAGTAAATGGGGAACAGAAAATTCCTCAGGTTATTTGTCATCAAGTTAGCACAGTATAAATATGCTCCTGCTATGTTCATGAGATGCAACAGTTAGGAACAATTTTGGGTTTGAATCAAAAAGTATTTGGGTTTGGGCAGAACAGTGGCCAGGGAAGGCCCCAATGTTGGTATCTGCTGTCCATTTAACTTCCCCACCATTGGCATCCACTTTCTGCTGCTTTGAGTTTATGGTCTCACAAAGTTATAAGGTTTTGCCATTGAGTGCAACCTCGAGACACAGTGCTTTTAAGAGCAGAGTGGTATAAAGCAGTGCATTCCTCAACCAAGGGAATCTTGGACTAAAGGGTTAGGGTGGCTTCTCTCTAGAGGTTAAGTGGGATAAGTGTGTGGCTCATGTCAACCCCACTACCCCCCAATAGTTTCTGGAAAATTTGCAATGGGGTCAGATTGGATTACTGTGTTTTTGTATTTACATGGAGACACAGAGCTTTGAAATGGAAAACCATAGGCGGAAAAGCAAGTGCCATGCAGTCTGGAAAGCTTGGTAAAAGAAACCAGCACTGATTTCCACTGACGGGATGGTTGAATACATGTCTTTTATGTCTTTCTGTCCCACAATCAGATATTTACTTACCAAGAATGGTGATTGAGGTAAATGGATCAAGTGTAATACCAATCTTTAAAGTAAATCCATGGTAAGTACCGTGATAGACATTCAATAAGAAATACGGAGGTTTCGGGCTCAGAGACAGACCACATCAAGGCTGTGAGTATGACTTAAAGGGAGCTGCCTAAATGCAGTAAAAAAAATTTGCAGCCCAGTTATGCTACATAAACAGCAGTACACCCCATCTCTAAATGACCTTATAAAACTATCTTTGGTGCCAGTGCCCTCAAGGTAAGCCAGGTCTTCCTGGATTTGTGTCTCAGGTGGTCTGTCATATTTCCTGTTGAACCTCGCTGCAACCTGCTGGGATAAGTTTGGAGAGTTATTTTGAGAAGTTTTCTCCAGCCACTCCCTACAGGTGCTGTGTGTAGGCCTGAGCCCATAATCCACCCTTTTCACTGTGGATTTCACTGCTGCTCATCCCATTAGTTTTTTGTTTTACTCAACAGAAGTGAGGCAGTAGCAAAAAGAAATAAAACAGCATAGGCTTGTGTAACACGTACAGATATTTTTTCACATTATAGTGGTAAAATTTCAAACTTTTAAGAAGTACATAATGATATCACTCAGGAAACGATGAGACCCAAATAAAAAAGATGCCTCTGAATTTGCACCTGATGTGAAACAACCCAAGCTTTATTTTAAAATACAGCAAATCCAGTGTTTAAGTGCGTCCTCTAAAATAATTATGACAAAAACTCTTCCCAAATGAGCTGAAAATGTCCAGATTCGTTATCAGGTCGTTTACAGGATTCACAGAATTTGTTCATATTTATATACTCTTCTTCTTATACACACCTGCTAAATTTGAGCCGACTGAACTCACTCTTGACTTCACATTTTTCAAGCATATAGATAGAAGCAACAAGTGTCATAATAACGCTCGACGGATAATTTTAGGAAAGCCCAGGGCACACTGGAGCTCTTTGTACACACAAACCTTTGCGGTCTTACACAAATGTTCCTGTGAGCTGTCGCCCATCTTTTTTTCTGCTTTTGCTGAAACTTGACCTCCCGTTTCTGGGTGAATTAACGGTTTTGTCAGTAGCGGGAACAAAAATTTGAAGTGTATGCTGCAAGCTCAAACGGCGGCAAAGTTGAGTGCGGTCAATTGAATCTCCCACATGCTTCTCCGTGCTTTGGATGCATCCCTGCAGTAACTTCTGAAACTATAATGCCTTGTAAATGTTTGCGGAAACCTCCTCTGGGTATTTTGAGCCTTGCATTAAGTTGCTTGCAGTTGAAACGTTTTCACTTCTGAGAAATCAACAAGAGACAGCAACATACACTATGTTCATACTCTCCAAGTCTATTAAGATATGTAATAGACTTTATATTGTTTAGAATTGAGTTTAAAATTTTTTTTGTAAAATTATATATATATATATATATATATATATATATATATATATATATATAAACTTTTTTTTATACATCTGTTCGAAAGTAAATCTGAATGTAATAAGTTTCAGAGCCACCTTTTTCCTTTTTCTTTTTACTAGCTGTCTGCCGTTGCTGCTTTTTCATGTTCAAATTGCAAGTCGTCAGAGAATTGTGACATTTGAAATATGAGACTGGCCCTATTTACTGAGTTAGACAATACACGAAAACCACATGAAAATCTAAAAGAAGTAGGATGCGGTTTGGAGCCGTGCTTTCATTTATTGTACTCCCCCACACATGTTTTTTATAAAGACATTTTTTGGGGTAATGAGGGGGAGTATTTGAACGTAAGCTAAACCTGCTTGGCTTAACTTATAGAAGTCTAGAGTGACCTCTAATAAGCGCAGGGTAGGCTCAGTACGCGCAAAAAATAGCACATTTGCCGAGGCAAAAAAATAAAAAATAAAAAAATGTGACTGTGCCCCCTTAGTGGGTCTATTTGCTGGACTGATGGTCATTGTGGTCACGTCCGCCTTTGTAGCTATATGTTAGGATATTGGATCTCACTGTGAAGTATACAGTGAGGAGGGTTTAAATTAAAGTATCACAGTTATAACTGCGTCACTTTCAATAGATTCTGTTTACACCTGTTGATTTCAGCCCTGTATAAAGCCACGGGTTTCTATTCAATTAAATTAAATAATACTGATTACAACTTAAAATTATAATTTAATTTAATACTCCATGGTCACGATTTCATATGTTTGCGGATCCGCGCAGGAATACAAACATCAAACTCATCCCACTGCGGACAATGAGAGGACACGAATCAACCAGTCAACCAAGCAATTAAAATCCGATTAGGAAACATCTTAGTTTTCCAACGACGACAGTGAAAAAGCCTCTAACCTTTCTTTGCTGGGGTCATTCACCTAATAAGATCCATTGCCTATAGTGAAGCCGCAGACCTTCACAAATGTTCCTGGCGACCGACTGTGGCCCCAGAGACCTTTGGCAAACACGGCAGTTTAATTGGTCACTGTATTTAAAAATAAGGTGGGATTCCAGTTAATTAGTGGAGAAGTGAATACGATTGAACATTATATGATTTGCTCCCGGTCCCTGGTTTGTTAGTGCGGATTTAGGGTGGATCAGCTTTTGTGCTCGACAAATGAGAAGTGAGTAGCGTGGTGCCGATGCACAGTGTCGTTTTGTGGACTGGCGACAGTCTCGTTTCATGGGAAAAACTTAAAGGAGGCCCGCGTTATCACAGGACCTCATTATCTCATGTCTGCAACCATCTTTTGGGAACAATCCCTAATCAAGAATGGCACAGACCTACTTTGCAGAACTTTGGTATAATAGCTCTCCTCTCTCTCTTGCGCTCTCTCTTGCGCTCTCTCGCTCTCTCTCTCTCTCTCTCTCTCTCTCTCTCTCGCTCTCTCTCTCTCTCACACACACACACACACACACACACACACACACACACACACACACACACACACACACACACACACACACACACACACACACACACACACACATCTACGGGTGCCAATGACAGCATAGCAAAGTGATCCAGGGACACTGAGATTATTTTCAGTATCAACCCATTTAAAATAACGGTGTCTAAAAGTATTCACACACAGACAGTCAAACACATCCGCCAGTAAATATAGTGCTGCTAGTAAGCGAAATAGAGCTATGTATGCGCATATTTTCTGGAAATGCTGGACGACATATTAGCCAACAGTAATTTGTTTTTCTGCGATATATTTGTATCAGGTTTACATGACCACTATACAGCTTTAGATACTTCTGACTGAATTAATAAGCAGCTATTTAGAAGCTTCTGTAAACTGAACTATATTTCTTCATTTTCTTAAAAAAAAGAGCTTAAAATAAGATGTCTTATGGGAAAATTATGAAAAAATACCGACTTTCCTGTCCCGATAGATACATAGATACATAAATCGATATATTAATATTTCCTTCCCTAAGGATCTACCACACACTGTCTATTTTCCCTTTTCGTTCATTTCATGACAATGACATCTACCCTGAGGCAATTCTTCTTCTTTTTTCGGTGCACAAGCCCACAAAGCAGGAGAGGTGGTTCATTTACTTGGCCATAAACCATTTATTTACCTTCAGGTGAGTGTCGCGCAGAGTGCAGAGTAAAGATCGCAGGAGAGATTTACACCTGTCTCTAGGCTCAAATAGAGAAGCCTATAGGCTACAGAGATGGCCACTGGAGCCAGTTTGTCTGGGGCTCTGCTAGACAGCCCACCCTTTACTCCACTGTGGATTAAACAACATCATAAAAAATGGCCATCAACGCACACATTGTAAACAGATTATTCTCATCGGCGCCTGGCGCACAAACTAACTCCACGCTGGAGGCAAGACGCGTCCGGCCAAGCAGCGCATGGTCATCATTTTTCAGTCGTTTCCAAACACATTTCTCGGGACATTCCCTGGTCATGTAAATACTAATGATCGTTTGATGTCATGTCTTCAGCTTTGCTCGACAGTGGAGACTACTGATGGATATTAGTAAAAATAAATAGATAATATTATAAAATAAAATTATATTTTGCAACATACCGTGATATAGAGCACTAAGCATTTTAAGGCTAATTGTTGACGGTAATGTGGTTTGATAATTAACAAATTATCAGAGCAATATCACAGCAATGCATTTAAAAACGACCACTATAACTGACAACGTCAATTATTAATAATACTATCTACACACAGACTACCCCCAGGCTTTATTTATTTATTTGTTGTTTTTCTACTTCTGTTTTACCTGCTATCTTACTTCTGTATTAGGTTTTGAGACTTTGCTACAGTGACTATTGTTGCAACATGTTAAAGTAGCTTTAAGATACTCCCTTCTCTAAAACGTTCACACACAGAAGCACATCAGAAACTGATTCACACCTTGATTTTCAATTCTTACTTCAGCATTCAGTACAGTCCTTTTAAGCCCTTTACAAGACTGAAGACATGCTTGGGTTTTCTGCTTCATATCATCCCTCCCACCACGCCACATCACCTGGTGTCTGATTGCAGGCTGGCACAAACAGCGTGATAAGGATTACTCTTAAAATATACTGTGTGTGTACAGATCTTGAGTGTTTTGATTCAGGTGTGAAAAATGGAGGTCATTTGTGGATTAATATTCAACCTTATGACGAGGACGAGGTAGCAGTCACACAATTCGAAACTCCACGCTGCTTGACATTCTTGGGCAGAGGGTTAAAACTCCTCAAAAACCTCCCTTATTTGCAACAACAACACACACACACACACACACACACACACACACACACACACACACACACACACACACACACACACACACACACACACACACACACACACACACAGGCGCATAAAGTCAGCGGTTACTTTGTGTCCAGTGGTGATTCCAGTGAATTTTATTCCCCTTTGATGATAATATTTTTCCTTCAGTGTGAGACTGGCAGCTTGGAGGCTATGCCTGACTCTTTATTTATTTATTTTCAAATTAAAACCTTAACATGCGGGTCAGTCTAAAGCAGGTCTGCAGTTGCTCAAAGCATCATCACTCTGTCAGCAAGCACATGTTCAGCAGTTCCATTGGTATCTTAGATTTTATGTAGCGTTATCATGTTTGCACTGTACTTGGGGCACTAAACATTTTCCTTTTCTGTTGTTTTTTCTTTCAGTGAAGATAATGCTGGGGCTCACTGGTGTTTATTCTTGAAATATGGGCAAAACCTCAAAATAGGCCATGAATCCCTTTTAGTGGCTCTTTGTGAGACTGCTTAGATGTCCCTGGGTCATAGGGCCAGGGTAATTTTATTCAGATTGGATCTGAACTTTACAAATGTCACATTGACTGGAATTATATGCCAACAAAGTCTTTTTTTTTTCAAACACTGTTACCCAAATTTCACTTGATTTAGGACTAAACGGTTCCTCTGTCCTCGTATCTTCTTGTGAATTTTCAAGTAGGGCTTAATCAGCTTTATATAGTTATCCTGTTGTCAACTGAACTGCCAGGCTTTTTCCTTTTTTTCTGCTAGCAAGCTTGACTCATTCAGTTGTTTTATATGTGCCTGTTTCTCTAAGAAAGAGGGGGATTGGCGGTGTACATGTATCTTGGAAATCATAAAGGGAAGCCTTCCATCTAGCGCGCCATAAGGAAATAGAGAGCAGAAGGCAGCAGGAACAAAAAGAGAAGGGTGATTTCCAAAATGGCTCGGCCATTGAATGACAATTGCCAGACCCCTCTGCCCTTTTTCTTTCACTGCTCAGACTACTAGAACTAGCATAATAAAGGGGCAGAGAAAAGGAGCAAAATGCAATTTAGTCTGATTTGAACAAATAATTTGTAATTTAAATTTGTCAGGAAATATGTCAATAGTAACAGACTTTCTCTTCACACAAAGACCTGTGTCTATTCTTTTGCTTCCATTTTATTAAATAAAGTAAAATAGTAGTCGGGGTTCCACTGAGTTGATATTTTGCAAGCACTGCTTCTCCCCTGTGGACTTGATGCTGTTGTCAGTGGAAGCAGACAGCACATGCTGCTGTTGGTCACAATTCTTCTGTTTTTTTTTGTTGTTAAATATGCACCATTCAAACAATTTAATGAGGCACTGAAAGGCCGACAGCTTTTTGTAAGTTTTGAAATAAAGAGCTGAAACAAGAAAGCACAAAAAAAAAAAACATGTAAAAGATTCGATAACCTTTAATAACTTAAATCAGAAATGTTAATTTATGTAGTAGTGGTATTTAGTTATTAAGATACACATGTAAAATCTCCTTTGAAAAAATTGACATCCAACAAGTATCTGTTTGCAATTTTATTACTATAGTTTACCTGTAAATATTTCTGTTATTTTCCTGTAAATAAATATTTCCCACCTTTTATCCCCCCAACTCAGCATCAGTGTACAGTGCTTAACAATGTTTTCATCCTGCTTGTTAATACAAGGCAGAGTCAGTGAGCAGTCCTACATATTCCCTCATCCGTCAAGGAAAGGAAGATTTTTTGCAATAAATAATTCACCACTGATAGCCAGCCCTAATGCCTACATGAACAAATCTCTCAGTTACAGCCATCTTGGGAGTGAGCCAGTCCAGTAGAATACTTAATAAACAAATACAGAGCATGACAAGCTCTTGTTTCACTGATGTCTTTCTGAGAGGAAAGTACTTGAAGACAGTCGGTGAAACAACATCCTTTCCATGCGCGAAGGTTTAGGGGTCAGGTGTGGGTTATTGCTCTAAGAGTGTGTTGTCCCCTTTGCATTGTTACTGCTGAGAGTCCTGATAGATTTACGGTCTGCTTTACACAGCATGTAATTTAAGTTTTTCTTTAGTGATGAGACATTTGTGTTAAGATCTTGCACAATTTAGACAGAATTAAGCAGACATATGAATCAAATGGCCTCAAGCACTCACGCACAGGCATATCTGTTAAATCTATATCACAGGCTTTTTAAGGAGGTTGTCTTTTGTGTCCACTTTTAAGAACCAGGGCTGAGTCACTATCTGAGCCTTATATCAGCCACATGTTTGCTGGGACTAGAAACATAATCCAGACATGATTCCCCTAACTCGGCCCTTTGGGTGAAGGGGCCATGTGTGTTTGCATGTCTCTGCGTCTGGGCATCATCTTCTCAGAGTGATCTTTCTGAGCTGTGCAATAAATTTCCTTTCACCGGAATCTATTAATGCAGTCAATGTTTTTTTCTTTCATTAGGGCTTTGTTTTCTGAGGTCAAAATCTTTTTGTAGTTCATGAAGGATTAAAAACACAATATTTATGTTCATGTTTTTTTTTTTTTGGCCGAGATTACACAACCCGATGTATGTTTGTGATGGGATGGGGTTGTTGTTATTTAGTCTATTCGTGTATCTGTTGCAAGACTCCATGAAATATTCAAAGTCCAGTGAAAATTGATCTGCTGATCTGAAGTCTCTCTCTCTCGCTCGCTTTCTCACTCAACCCCCACCTCTCTCGTTCTCTCTCTCTCACTCTCTCTCTCTCTGACCAGATCCCTGTGGAGCTTCCTCGAAGAAGGATCCTAATATCACATATCAGTTAGATGACCAATTTAGGGCCTACATGACTGCTGCAGCTCAGCGCTGGAGCTCAGATCAATGGAATACTGTTGGGGATACAACGGACCACACCCACACACTTATTAGACCCTCTGATTGGATGTCACGTGGATGTCTTGACCACTACCATGGCTTTCATGCAAATTGATCAAGGTAATTTTAGCCCCTCAAGTGAAACTTGAGTTGTTGTTAAGACCTCTTATAGTTGTTCATAATCTGAAATGGCTTTGACTAATAGAAATATTATCAAGTGAAGCAATTTAATATACTACATGTCCCACTAAATTATTGGTACTCCAGTGTGTCATCTAAGATTATTGCTGCTCTAGTAATGATGTGTTTAATGTAATATCTAAAATAGAACTTTATAAGATTATAGAGTCAAAGATAGTTCAATGGACTCTTACAGTAAAGGCTATGAGGTTATCATCTGCTACAAAGCCCTTCAGCCTGTAGGCCATTTTCATACAGAGAAACCTCATGGTTAAAGCAGCACATATGTCCAGAAACACACACACACACACACACACACACACACACACACACACACACAAGGTACACAAAAGATACACAAAAGTAAACAGCAGATGTAAATGTGCATAGAGATGTGAAGAAAAAGAAGAAAAATAGCGGACGAGAGAGGAGTAAAAATGTGCTGCATAGTAGAAACAGAGGGAGGTTCTTTTCCCTTGTGTTATTACAGCTGTGGTCAAGCAGAAAGAGAGTCATCACCACATATTAACATGTTGCTGCACTGGGTCTTTATATGCTAGAGGTTCTGATTAGCATGACGGCTCATAAGGAATAAAACACACTGTTTACAGTTCTGTTTATGCAGTGCACATTCCACTGAGTCCCAGCAGTGGGAGGCTTTGGCTTTGTAAATTGAGTGTGCAGAGGATACATGTTAATTACTCACTATGATGACAGAAAGCAAGATGGAAAGCAAGCGGTCATAACAGTAATAAGGGAACGACAACCTGTAAACCTGATGAAAAGCTGTCCTGTCCATTTACACTCAAATCAGTCTGAACTCACACTGCAAGGACTGTTACCAAGTGCTGCTTTGGGCTTGGATATAGGTTTTTTTTTGCTGCAATCAAGAGATGTGAATGTGAGATTTGGTTGGACTTTTGTCCAAGGTCATAACACAACTCTTTGGACATGCAGTACCTTTCCACTTTTGGAAAGCAACAGATTTGGCACATGCCGCTATTTTTCTCTGATTTTCTTTTTCCTAGCATGCGCTATGGTGACTCTTGTGTATTTTGTCACTCCAGAAGGCCTGCTGCTTCATGCATCATCATACTTACAAGACTCAGTTGATCTTGTATGAGAAACAGTTGTGCGTGATAAAGATTGCCAAATGAAACAGTAATCTTTTTTTTTTCCTTTCTTTAAGTGGAACTGTTAGACAGATTTCCACCATATTTTTATCCTGAACTCTACACGAGTCAAGGATAAAAGTATTGTTTCTTTAAGGCCCCTTTTCATTCTGATTGGCCCTTGGCTTTGCAAACATAACACACTGCTGGTGGGTAATACCTCTATTATCCAGTGTGGCGAGTTAAAAAAAAAACGTATGAATTCTTTCTCATTCTTGATTTAATGGCAAATTTTCTATCCATTCATATACATTTAAGCCCAAATCTAAACACCTCAAGACATTTAGTGTTGTGTCGTTGGCTTCTTTTCATTGCCCTATATTAGTGGAACAATGTTGTCTCTTAGCCTTACCCAGAATCCAGCTTCATACTGGCTGCTGTTGATGAAAAAGTCATCTGGAAGCTTGGATGAAAAAAAGAAACACATAGTGGTTTTCTATTTAGTTTTTTGACTGTTAGTCAGAATTCATTTGGTATATACTGTGTTCTTGTACTTTCTTCTTCAGGAAAGACAAACAACATTGAACATTGCGTAACAACCTAAAAACTGAATTTTTTGTCAGGCTCCCAAATCTGCAGACAAGCCATGAGCGAAGCAGTGAGAAACATTTAAAGTGAGATGTTGCAGGTTGTAGATGGTGATGTGCTCAGTGCCAGAGCTTTGGCTCTGCTTAACCATGTAAGAGAATTCCTTCTTGTTGGTATTAACCATGCACATGCATATAAAAGTATGCTGGAAATGGAGCATTTACAGCAGGCTGAGCTTAGGCTTCAGTGGGACTGTGTACATACAATAATAAAAACTGTGGTCATTTTAATACAAGTATCAACCATTGTTTCTGTAGGTGCATGCCAGTAAATAAAGGAAGAGTATAAGGGATTCATTTTAGCTAATCATATAGAAAGATAGTGTGTGTGGTCTGTGACCACCTTTTCCATAATTAATGAATATATAGTCTTCACAGAGATAGCTTAGCACACTGTTTGTTTCTGTAGTGACCAAACCAAACAGCTTTACTGCCCACCTTTTTCTCCTGTTTGTAAGATGAACGTCCATCCTTCCTCTTTCCAGTAATCTGTAAACAATGAGTGAAAACAGTTCTCACAGCTCTAAACCAGAGTCCAATACGCTGAAGAGTTTATGACACATCTTTTCTGTTTACCAAGCTATCCTCCTGTTTGCTGAGACCACTTTATCCAGGTTTCATTTGATGCCAGACCACACACAGGTGGGATTCATTTTATGATTCTCTTCTTAGATTTGCAGGTGTTTGCTTTGGGCACAACTTGACATGCAGGCAAACAGGAGGATGCTGGCTGATGGTTCATCGACATGTGGGACTGTCAAAGTATGAAAGAGGAACTAGTAAAGAGTGCTTTGTGTTTGAAATGAGCCCACAATAATACATTGTCCAACAATCAGACAACCCCTTATGAACAACTGCTTGGCAACAGTGGGAAAAAACGCCCCTTCTTCCTAGGAGCAAGCTTCTCCGTTTGGCAGGGCACACTGACAGAGCACTATGAAACAACCTCCAGTGTGGTACTCGTGAAGGTTCGTGACCAAAGTGTCAAAAACAGTCTGCATGATGGTGGCATGAAAGCCTGATGTCCTTTAGTGGGACGTGTGCTCACAATTTACTGACATTTGCCTGAGAACACCAGAACTGGCAGCACAAAGA
The DNA here is from genome assembly GCA_015108175.1 of Pelvicachromis taeniatus. Classification (NCBI taxonomy): domain Eukaryota; kingdom Metazoa; phylum Chordata; class Actinopteri; order Cichliformes; family Cichlidae; genus Pelvicachromis; species Pelvicachromis taeniatus. The sequence continues at coordinate 15,483 of VURO01023255.1, read as the reverse complement.
CTGGTGCGCTGTTCTGCTCACAGTTGAAAGGAGGTTCACTAAAGCACATGTGACAGACATGAAACAGTCTGGAGGGGCAAACGTTATGTTTCCTGCAGCATCGTGCAGCATGACCCTTTTGGCACTGGGTCACTGGTGGTCTGCGGAGGAGTATATTTGGAGGGTCACACAGCCCTCCATGTGTTAGCCTAGAGAAGATAATAAATAATACTGAAAAAAATTAGACCCACTGTCAGACTTTATAGCCTTGTAGACAAAGGCATTGATTCTAGTGACTGGCCTTCACATTCCCCACATCTGAATCCAACTGAAACCCTCTGGGCCATAAACATTACTTAGCCTCATTTTGACACAAATTGGATCAGACTTTTAACTTGATTTTTAACTTCACTGAATTTTAACAGAGTCATTCACACAGAGTCCAAGGGTTGTTGACTTTGTGATTCATGACTCATCTCTGCAAATTTTACAGTGTATAATTTAACTGGAAAACCAAAAGGGATCAGAATGTGTCCTATAGCCCTAAAGGTATGAAGACATTTCTTTAATTATACGGTTTTCCTTTTCTTTTTTGATTTGTGTGCACGTGTGTGTGTCTTCATGCCTTTCCACTGCGAGATGTGTGTAGATCTTAAAAAAAAAATATCCCAGAGATTTTATTGCAGCATTTCTCATAAGTTTCAACTAATTTAGAGGTTGGTTTCAGTGTTTCCTGGAATATATAAAAAGACATGACCTCGGTCTCCCCGTGAACTCCCGCTGAACTGAGATGTCCTCTGGGACTGGCTATGAGCATACTGGACCACGTGGTGAATGACTTGTAATGACAACATTTCATTATTCATTGTAATAGAGTGCAGATTAAACATTGAATATATGTTTTTTTTTTCCATCAGTTAATTACAGTTTCTGAAAATCAGAGGAAACAGAGACATTTGTTGTAATAAACCCACTTATGTGCATGTATGTGAAAGACCTTCTGTGGGCCCATTGGTTCTACTCTTAGAAACTAACTCCTGCCAGATGTGACCGTTGACCTTCACCACTGTTCATCTCCTTCTTTCTTTCATTCTACCCATCAAGCCCTCTTTGACTTTCACTCTCTCATCACGTTTCCCCCGTATTAACCTCTTTTGCCAAGTTCAATCATCCTCATATGTTTCATGACAGACAGAAAATGTAGTACACTATATATAGGGGCAAACAAAATCACACATTTACACCACATAATAATCTGTACATCATAGCTCACTCATGGGTAGTGAAAGAAATGTGTGTGTAAACCAGCTGTGTGTGTTTTTTTTTGTGTGTGTGGTGTTGGGGTGTTTACACTTGGCATTCTCATGGTAATACCTGTGGCTCTGACCAGTCCCACTAATTTTGTATTTGTACAAAATCTTTGTGTAAATCATGTATATGAACACATACAGCATCGCCAGTTAGTAAAAAATAACCATTAAATGTATATACTTTGGTCTTTTTTAACTATGATTATAATTAGGAAAAAACCCAAGTCTTTCCTGCATGTGCGTGTTCATTTCACCCATGTATGCCAACTGTGTGGTTTAGCTGATCATTAAACTGCAAACTGACACCTTCATATTAAGTAATTTATAATTTAAATAAATATCTCTGTATATTTATATTCTTTACATAATACATGAATGATTAACAAAATCCACTAAACACTTTAAATTATAAATGAAGTTTTACATAAAACTTTGCACTGCATGCTAAATTCACATGGGCCTGATGAGCATCGAAAGTGTCTTCAGCTTTACCAGAGTTCATCGCATCACAGTGGACAATGGTTAGCACTGTTTCCTCACAGCAAGAAGGTTTTGGGTGTGAATGTTCTCTCCAGCTTCCTCCCACAGTCCAGAGATCTATGTCCATACTCTTTATAGGGTTAGGTTGTTTTTTCTAAATTGCCCATAGGTGTGCATGGTTGTCTGTCTCTCTGTGTTGGCCCTGCAACAGTCTGGCAACCTGTCCAGGGTGGACCCCGCTCTTTCCCTACGCACGTCTGAATCGGACAGGAATATGTTTGTGTGATTTATTTTTTATTTTTCATTTCATATTTAGTGGTGACTTGAACAAAATTCGCCACGTATACAGATTTTGGTAACCGTTACGTTCTGTTATGTGAAGTTATGGGTGACACACATTGAACATGACACATGAAACAAACACAAAAAGAGATTTTTTTTCTTTTTTTAAAAAGTCCTCTCTGGCAGCTTTTGCATTCTGAATTATTATCAAACACGTTTTGCTTTTCCAAGATCAGCTCTACAAATTCTCTATTTGTTTATTTCTTTCTTTTTATTCATGTTATTTCAGCAATTACATTATATAATTATGTGGTATACAGTAAGGCAATGTATACGGCAGGACTGTCAGGATAAAAAAAGGGGG
>VURO01023255.1:0-12069 GCA_015108175.1 Pelvicachromis taeniatus | reverse complement strand
ATATAATATATATATATATATATATATATATATATGCTTTAAAGATAAATCTTAAATCTTAAATGAATATTACATATTTTGTCTAACACAAACAACACACTTTAAAATGTACACAGTAAATCCCGATGAGAAGCTGGGTTTGGATAACTGATCAGACAGGATGCAGGCATGCAGATCAGTTTCCTGCTGCTTTGAGAAGCGGACTGCAAGACTTAAAATTCTTATGTTTTCATTTCCTGGCCATATTATCAAACTTCACCACTTTTTTTACTTCACCTGGACGAACATGTGTTTCCAGAATGTTCTCGGGCAAATTAGCAAATGAGGGCTTTTATGTGTCTGTTTACACATTTGTTCTGTTTGTGTGTAAGGTTTATCAGAACACAGAATCTAAACGCATCCATGTCATGAGAACTGCGCGGCGTTGCTGATGCAAAATGTTCAGTATCTGGTGAAGTGATGGTTTGTTTTGATTTGATTTTAAATTGGATTTTCAATGGATTACATTATTCTTTCAAGCCAAATTACAAAATAAAAGTGTTTCTAAACAACAGGAAATTCTCATTCAAATATGACAAAAGCCAGTCTAAGAACCAAACCTCAGTTTATATACATCCAATATTCTCTTTGTATATACAAAATCTTTTGCAGCTGTTTGTGAGATTAAGGAGTTTCTACATGAGTCAAGTTTTCTTTTGAAATACTAATCAGCTTCCAGCTATTCCATTCTTTGTGGAAGTTTTCAGACTAACATTTAGCATATGATCCAGTCTTTCTTTGTTACTTCTGTGTGTGCTTGCATAATGGTTGACTGTGAATTTATTTTTTGAGAACACCTTATGTTACTGTATGTGTAAAAAAAAAAAAGCTTTCTAATGAGTATTAAACCAAATGCTCCTCTACCTTCTATAATGTGCCTTCAACTGAACATATTGAGAGAGAAAGCATCATTAATAGATATTGTCACTCAATTCACTTTGATCATAATTTCCGGGTGGAAATAAGAAAACTTGCTAACATAGAAACAAAACCTTGCTGTTACAGCAGCCATGAAATAGCCAAACTGCTGCTTAGTCTTGATTAGCTTCCTCCTCGCTATGTTAGCTCTGCTGCTAGCTCCTGCTGAGATCAAGTGGCAAAGTAAACACTGAAAAATGTAGGACTGAAGAAAATGAATTGGTTCATGGCCCCGCTGATTGTCATCAATATCTGATCTTGCTTTTTGGGTCAGCCGTGGGCCAATGTCCGAGCCAAACATTGGATCAGTACATCCTGATTTGCAATAACAATAGCACAAAATCACAACAACAGATGCCTCTAGGCGCTAAACAACGAAATAATTTTCAGGAGTGGGCATATAGTCCTGTAAAACAGGAATAGGGTTTTGAAGGAGTAACATAAAAGTCTAGCTTATCCATGTACAGTAGAAGCAGTGAATCTGTGTAACATTATTTGACAGAAATTTCTGCATTGTGGTGTTATTTCTGATCTTGTTTGATAGACAAAAACATGTATTATACACACATTATACTAAGCCCAATGTTTGTTTGGGGAAAAATATGTTATATAGGTTATTGTGTAGCTGTGGTTTCTGTATTGTGGAGTTCCTGAGAGTGGAACTGTATAACTAAACAGATGAAGAAATACACTTACTATTATCCTGGGAAAGTCTGCATCTCCTCTAAAAATACACACCATGTGCTTCAAGAATTAAGACAAAATCAGCCAAGCTAACATGCCATCACACCGATACCAACAGATCAGCAAGTTTTTTGGTACCATAGTTATGTAATTTACTGTAGACCAAAGTCCCCAGTGTCAGTCAGTGGTCTCCTTTGCAAAGAGCTGAAAGACCTCTAATGACCTTAATTCATTTAATATCCATTTGGATCTTGTTGAGGTTTTGTTTTGCTGCGTTCAAACGTGAGAACGCCCTTTGTTTCTCTTCTCCTTCTATTATTTGACTCTCTTCTGTGCTTTTCCTCCTATCTGCCTTTACTGGGGTTTCCTCTTAATTTTAAATAATCTGTGTGTCTACTGTTTTTCTCATGCTGCTTGGGAAAAAGGACATTTTATAAAGTGGAACATGTTTAATTACTAAGGAGCTTAAATGATAAATTTGCATGTCTGTCATAATCACTGCACTACTTCTTAATTTACACAGGAGCTTGATGAAATGGTCCTTTTTTTTCCAGCAAGCTTACCAACTCTTAAAAATGAATAAGGTTGTGAAATAGGAAAGAAGCTGAAGTGAAAAATACTGAAGTGAAATCAGCAACAAAAAGCCAGACTTTGAAAGTCAGACTGCACGTAAAGAGCAAGTCGACGTTAGAAAGCATTGAAAAAATAAGCACAATATCAGTATTGTCACTTTGTTTTTTCTTTGTGGCTTCTGTGCATGAGTCCTGGATCGACTGCTGTTTGGGGCTTTTATTGCCCTCATCTGAAAACCTCTAATTAGTAAAGCTGTGAATTGCAGAAACCAGTTGTTGCCCTACAAGACAGGCTTTGAACCTTACACAGACCCCCAAGTCTGGGCCTTACTCCCATTTGGATAACCCCGTGTTCCCCACCACCTCTGTGTAGTGATGCCTTTTAAACTGAAATGTGCACGCGAGCCAGTGTAATTCAGTTCAATTCAGTTTTATTTATATAGTGAAAACAGAAAAATCCAAAACAATCAGATTAGCGTGCACTTTGGCAACAGCAGGAAGGAAAAACTCATTTAACAGGAAAGATTCCTTGTATGCGACGAGTCGGTAACAATGACGAGAAGCCAATATAGGAGAAATATGATCTTAGTCCCAGTCAGTTTTTTCATGCAGCATTTTGGATTAGCTGTAGGCTCCCCATCTTGCTACACCCATCCAAGATGACCACTTGGAACCTTAGCAAGGTGCAGGAACTTCTTTCCAAGTACACAGCGCTTACCCTAAATCCAAAAGGGTGGGCATTTTATTCCTAGTCATTATAGGTACTGTATGGATGGAAGGGGAAATTCTTGACCTAACATTCTCTGCCATTTATGGCTTTAGCAAGTTTTTGTTCAGCCTTATGGTACTCTCTGATTGTGAATAATGAGTATATGGACAGAAGGTTTGAGGTTAGGCCCCAGTCACAAAGACCTAGAAACTAGTCAGTGACCCCCTGGCAACCGCAAGTCACTAGGAAAAAATATGTATTTCCTGACTGGTTTGCGAATGGTTGCTTGAGCTTGATGGCTGTTACTAGGTAAAACTGGCTGTGAAGAAGGTACTGCTCAGAGAGTAGTTGGCAAGTGTTTGCAGTTATTCAGTGCAGCCAATTTCCCAGTAACTGCCAGCAGGTTGAGGAATAGACCTGAATCAATCTGGTCACTGGTTGCCAGTCGATCACTAGCTGCCATGGGGTTGCCATTGAGTTTAATTAAGGCTGTAAGGGTATCTTCAGACAGCTTGTAGTAAATAAAATTGCTTGCAAATTTAATTACTGTTGACATTGTTGCTCACTTTCATGCCACAATACAAGTAATCTATAACTTACTCATCTTATAGCTTATCTTCTATTTTAAGACCAGCTTTGTTTCTCCCATCACTTTCTCCATAAACATCAGCAATGAAATTTAAGACATGTAGCAACACTACAGTGATTCAGCAGTTTGAGACCGGTGGTCTATTTAGGGCTCTGTGCCAACAGCTGAAAGACAACACTGGTGAGAAAACAGCTCTGGCACCGCCACTGTATCAGCAGAGCCGACCACCCGCCTCAGCCAGACCGCCTGCTCTCATACGAACAGGTATTTTTAGCAGCTTAGGGAGAAGTACAACCGGGATCTTACCTCAGCATGCTTGATTGCTCAGTGTTGTTCCCTGACTTGATCCTTCTCTCTTTATTCACACACAGAATCCAAGCACTGTGTTGGACCTGTGTAGCTTGCCTATCTTGATTTATTTAATCAAAAACACATTTGTAAGATTCCAGCAACATTAAACTGAAGCGTCTTGCTGATATTAAAATTCATGATAGATATTTGTATTGGCTACTAGTATATCAGAGATTCGCTGGAGGCATAGATTTTGAATTCTTCCAAAACTACTTTTCTTTTTCTTCTGACACAACAAATTACACTTAAGTAGTTAGAGTAAAGGCCAGGTGTTACTTGGGATACATGTCCTGTTTTTTTGTTCAAACTCTGGAACTCTCTTCCTCAATGGTTTCTTTCAAAAAACAACTGAAAACTCACCTTTGTAAATCCGCCTATGCAACTTGTTAAGGTTCCAGTTTTTTCTTTTCTTTGCCACAGCAATTGTAAATTGTTTTGTATTTTTTTTGTCGTTGTACAGTTTTATATTCTCATGTAAAGTGCTTTGTGGTCCCTACCTTAAAAGGCGCTATAAAAATAAAGTTTTACTTACTTAAAGTGGTCTTAAGCAACAGTTCTTCGTTCTGAAGCTTTCTGAAGATCACTGAAATTTTTTCTTTGGTCGTTCCAGTCGTCATAACTGGCCATTTTAAGATTAACGTATATTCGGTTTGGTTGTTAAACTTACCTCTGAAGTACCTAACTCAAAAAATGAACCACTGTTGTGTAACAGACAACTTGCCATTTTAAATTTTAACTTTACATCCCCTGTTACAAGCAGCCTGTCACAAAAACACATCATTTGTTCCCCTTTCTTAAATTGAATCTACAGAAAAATCGGAGGAATCACTAGCTACACTCCATGAGACAGGAAGAGGAAATGATGGATGGAAATTACTAATGTGGTTTACAGGGTGGAAAAGCAGGGCTTTAAGGAGTTGGTTAAGGTAGATATATGCCCATGTGTCAATATACGGATCTAATGAGAGCTTAATAAAACACACCAAAAGAAACGTGTAAGTTTCTCTTAGATTCATTCTATGAACTTTGTGTTTTAGTGTACATAAATAAAAGCTTAACACACTGCTTGAGAGATTGTCTAAGATTAAATGAAGGCTAAAGGTATAAATGATCTTGCTTTTATATTCAACATGTTTCCACTTAAAACAAGTTTCTCAGAGGTTATGAAGCCAAGGTCCGCTGAAAACGCTTCTACGTGCTTACCTTGCCTCTGGATTCTCCATCACTTCAGGCTCTCCATTCCTCAGCACACTTATGACACTTGTATGTTCATTTCTTCAAAGCTCTTCTTTGTTTTCCCTCTGAATGACTCAGCTGATAGGAACAAAGTGAATCCTCTGTCCTGCTGCAGCGCCTCGTTGGTTTATCAGGCTCCAGGGGCTTATTTGGTAAAACAACAAAGACACATTCAGTTCATCACTTGACGTAAATCTGGCATGTACCAAAAAAGTCGTTATGTCAGCTGGTTTTCTCTGGTTCAGATTGGCAATAAAATTTGTCCCAATGTTTGCATATGACTGACATGTGGTCAAGAGCTGTTTTCCGAGGCATTTATTTACAACCGTCCATAATTCAGGTGCAATGTTTTATTTATTTATTTTTTTTAAATTTTTTTATGTGGCAGAACATACAGGACCAAGAAGCAAATATGTAACACAGATCATGGTAAAAATATATTACCTTAGAAAACATCAACACTGATTTTCAGCCTCTTGTGCATCACCCTGTACCCTAAAACATCACTATATTACATGAAAAGTGACACGGTAAAGGAAGCAAAAATTACATAGAAGATGTATCACATATATCTTATTCTTTGCTCTACAGGAGATAAAGTCTTTGACGTAAACACTGTTTCCTTTGAGCGGGTTGTTAACAGACTTAATGTTTTTGGTGTCAACACAGTTTATGCAGGTTCCTTTCCTTCCTACTGTGGTCTCAGAGTACTGACATGCTTTAAGTATCCTGGGAGCAGGATACAATATACAATATAAATCATTGTAGCCTCACAAAAAGAAGGTCCTTGGTTTGAATCCACTGAGTGAATCCAGGGCCTCATTAGGCCAGCCGAGATTGGCTGACTGAGTCTATGTGGTAGCCATGAGAAGGGTGTACCCCATCTGTTGCTCTGTGGCAACTGGGACTCCAACCCCCCTACAATCACGAATTGGATAAGCATAAAAAGATTGATGGACAAATAGAACATGCCCCATCTTCATCATATTTATTATGTTCTATCATCATTGACATTTTCTAGATAATGAAGTTTTAAAGAAAACTATTTGAAAACTATTAAACTAACCTTACTACTTTGGAGTAAGGTTAAATCTGGTATGTGGTACTATAGGTCTACCACGACTTTTAGGAGTGAAGGTTAAGCTAACATACAATAACCCATGTTTGAGTCCCTAAAATAGCTGGATGCCTGATATCTGACAGAAGATGTGGAGGTCTGTAGAAAGCACAGTTTGACAGGAAGAGCACTGTTATTGTATTTACAGCTTCTGAAATCCAGCGGACATAATATTCTTTAAAACAATACAAATCAGGTGTAACATGAATTTTAGCTTGACTTCTTAGTAATATCCTTCTCACAATTTGCCAAACATTTCATCTTTGGTTCTTTACGGCGACTAAATCACTTATATACTATATACAAATACATCACAACATTGTAATGTGGCCACCGTTAGCTAAAGTCGATGATTTTACATTAAAGGTCAGTTTATTATTACTACGTGTTTGTTTTTGCCTTTTAAGCTCTATTTACAAAAGAGTGGCGGTAACAAAATCCATATCTAATCTGTCTAATGGCTATCTAATCTCGGAAGCTGTTTACTTTCAGACTGACAGCCATGCTTCTTCTGTCAACGAGTGAAGACAGAAACAGCTGTGATCATCTTCAGTTTTTCTTTACTCCCCTCCCCTACTCCCCAGAATTTCCTACACTATCTAAGAATACGAGAGAAAAGCGAATAAACTGAAGTTAGCTAGCTCAATGCTACAGCTGCTAAAGAAGCTAACTAAACTCACCAACTGCGCATTTCAAGTCGGCGGAAGGCTGTGGAGGTTTGTGGTGCGGTCACTGTGAATAAATCCTGATAACGGTGTCCAAGTGTCACTGCAGGAACACCGAGCTAATTGTTAAAAACAATTTTTTTTTTACTTATTCAAATCAGTGCAGCGCAGTGAAAGCAGAAGTGGTCTGACAGTACTGTGTAGTTGTTGTTGGGAGGAAACTCTGCGATGGCATCCGTGCAGGGACAAACTTTACAGTGGCGACACACCTGTAGCTGCAGCACGCGAAAGAAGCGCTAGTTTAAAAAAGAAAGAAAGAAAGAAAGAAAGAAAGAAAGAAAGAAAGAAAGAAAGAAAGAAAGAAAGAAAGAAAGAAAGAAAGAAAGAAAAGGCTCTTCTGTCTCCAGAGTGCAGTCTGGCGTATCATCTTTTTCAAATCCAGTTATCTGGCCTATATGGAGCCTCACGAGTGACAATATGATTATAGAAATGCAGATGAAATGATTAATAATTGTGACATCAATTCATTGAAATGTTAAATAAGTTAACAAGTAATTTATTAAATATTTTACATTAAATGAATAGCTATTTAATTAATTATTAAATATCTAATCAATAATTTAATTCATTTTGGCGCTCTGGGTCTCCAGGCTATGGACTGCTGAATTGCATGCTATGTCTAGAGTCTAGGCTTGGGTTGGCACTGGTCCCACCTGCTGCATAACCCGTGCTCTTAACTGGAAGCATTTATATTGAATTTTCAGGTATTTGCACTTTAATTGACTATTTATTTTTCTGACAGGCTTTTACTTTTTACATTTTCAAACAGGCTTGGGATGGACGGTAATGTGTTAATGTACTAAATTCAGTAATTACATTACAGTTATACTTACATTATACTTGTGTTACAAAAGTCTTCAGTTATCTACACGCTGGATGGATAGAAATGAAAAAGCTCCCATCAAACATCATGTTTTTTTTTTCATCCTGTGCACTTGCTCAACTGAAACTAAAAAGCTTTAAAATAATAGAATAAGGGCCAGAGTTGCTAAACAGTATAAAATAGCATGTGAGCATGATCCCCAAATAGTGCTAATAGTTGTGGTTAGTTTTACGGGTGTTTTATAAAAGTTGTACTATTTTCTAAACGCAGTTATTGTCAGTTTATTTCAATATCAACTTCAAGAAGTAAAACATGCTTTTCGCTGATGTTAGTGAACCAGTATGTGCTGTTGATTTAAATATTCTCCACCTTATATTTTGCACTTTGAGGAATGAACTCAACATGCAACAGGGTCAGTCACAACCATATCTGTGATCCCACGCAATCTTGTCACTTCACTCTCTTTAAAAATACCGGCAGTACTATTTTTACACTAAAATCCAGTTTGTTCTGGTAAGAGCAAATCTACCTCTAACTCTATTATGTGTGTATGATATAATACTAGGTTGCACATTGCAATGATTAGGACTGTTTTCTCACAGATCGCCTGTGTGGAGTCTCCCTGTGTCTACATGGGTTCTCTTTGCCTTCCTTCCGCAATCCAAAGACATGCATGTTAGCTTAATCGGTGGTTGCAAAATCGCCTTTACTGTAAATGGTTAAATGGATGTCTGTTTCTCATTGTTGTCCCTGTTGGTAGACTGAAAATCTGTCCAGAATGTACCTATCCTCTTGTGACTACAGCTGGATAGATGCCAGGCTTCCTAAGACCCTGAATTGGGTGAGTGAATAAGAAAATGATTTGATGTATTATAGATACCAGCTGTGTATAAGCAATTACAATCATACCCAGGTGCAAAAATATACACAGAAATAAATCAATAATTATGGTCTCATGATATATTTAATATATATGACTCTGGATAATGTGTGATCTTACTTTAGGAATAGTTTGATGCTGTTTTTTTTTATTATTAGACTACTCAAGAGTGTAAATATTTCTTTCTCCACTTTGTAAAACAGCTATTTGTATTAAATATAATTTTGAAAACTCTTGTGTTGTGCAGTATTTCTACTTTGTTTTTTAATGTCTGGTTACATTTTTCTGGTTTCCTGTGGGTTTTCCCTCGCCTTGTTCTTGGTCCCCACCACCCCGCTCCCTCCATGCCATCCCAAATTAAAGAATCCTGGAAATCCTCTTATCCCTTTTGGCTAGTTTCCTGAAATAAACACTGGAAAAAATATAGAACACGGATATGATGGCAATTAGTGCCATTATAGGTTAAAAACATACACCAACCATGAAAGCAGTTTTGCAAGGGGAAGAGGTAATATTGAAAGAATGCAAACACAGGATGTCTAGATTAAAGTGGCAAATTTATCAAAGAAAAATACAACATTTGCATCATTTGGGCCTGATGTTCTTTTTGGCACATCAGGCCCATTAAAGTGCAATACAGCACCCAAACAGACAACAGAATACTTTTTAGCCATCTATCTGCATGACTAGGCTGTTGGCAAACAATTAATGTTCAGGTCTGATGACGCTATTCCAAAAAAAACTATCAAAAAGATAACTATAAGTTGTTCCTCAGTTGAATTTAATATAATTAAATAGCAAGACTAATGCATTTGGATGTATGTGCAGGCCTCTGTGCTCTGCATTGCTTTCAAACAGCAGAGGACTTTGAGCTGCAAAAGCATCAACCTCTCAACTGGAGGTACAACTTCACTGTAAACTGCATATTTACAATCATCTTGAATAACCCCATGCCTTAGCTGAATTAAAATTACACAGTTTTTTGGTAAGTGGTAATATCTTTTTGTATTGTACCCCTTTCCTGAAGATGTTTGATGCAATGCCCTCCAGAGGCGCCTTTTATGAGACTTTCCTTCAAATACCTGAAACAGCTTATACAGTATTTATGACAAATGTGTTGCTTCACAACTGTGGTTCCTCCTAACGTGAGTCATTCTGTAACAAATCCGTAACTTAACTGTGGTGCTTTGTGTTTGTCTTTTAAAACTTTCAACTTGTAGCTTATGCAACAGCATGCCTCACTTTCTTACTTACCTAATCGCTTAATCGTGGCTTTTTCCCTTTCCTTTCCTTTCCTTTCCTTTCCTTTCCTTTCCTTTCCTTTCCTTTCCTTTCCTTTCCTTTCCTTTTAGCCATGTTCGTGATCAGCTCTCGTTTGCCATTTTAGTGTTTGCTATATAAAAGCATCCAGCAGGTTTTGGCTCAGACTTTTACAGCTTCTCGTAAAACAGGGGGAAGAAAGTAAGAAAGACGGAACAAGGGCAGTGAATTCAGAGGGAGAAAATCTAATATTTTGCCTTCTTGGAGCTGAACATGAGACATTAAAGGATCACAGCTGCTGGCAGTAGCTTCTGATGTGCGCTTTTTGTTGGCAGTCTAATTCTCAGTTTCCATCACACAAATGTCTCTATGCTATGAAATCTAGTTCATCTAAGGAGACACATTGCTCAAGTCGCTTCTGTTCTCATGATTTCATGTGCTTATCAAACCATCATCATGGGACTGGATTACTTCAAGTACAGGCGTAGTCGAATAATAGTGTAGCTCTTTTTCTCATCAATATTTGCTTAAATACATCCATGACAACAACCATGACATCAAACTTTTCAAATCAATGTTTTTCCCAATGTTAATCTAAAACGGTGTGACAAAATTACTGCAATCTTTTGCCAAACAAGTTTATGTTGCTGTAATTCTCACACTCTGAACAAAGTAGAAGAATCTCTGGTTGATCAGAAGAAAAGAAAAACGTGGAAAGTCTGCGCTGCCTCGTGAAAGCAAGGATACAGTCCTTTCAGTATAAATGGGGCCTGCACTATCACACAAGAAAATACTGAGCACTGCAAAGGTGCTCGTGAGTACAGTCACCGGACATAAATATGCAATCAGCCAACCAAATGGCAGCAACTTAGTAGATTTAGGAACACAGACATGATGACGAATTGGTAAGAACGATGATTTAAGTGACTTTGACTGTGGCATGGGTGTTGATGCCAGACAGGCTGGATCTTATTATTACATAAACTGCTGATCTGCTGGGTTTCCCCCACACAGCCATCTCTAGGGTTTCCAGAGAATGGTCTGACAAAGAGAAAATATCCACTGAGTGGTAGTTCCCTGAGAGAAACCACATAACATGCTGAACCTTGAAACAAATGGGCTACAGCAGCAGAAGTCCACACTGGGTGCCACTCCTCTCAACTAAGAACAGGAGACTGTGGCTTCAATTTCCCCAGGCTCACCAAAATTGGGCAAAACATTTGTGAAAATGTTACTTGATCTGATGAGCCTCAACTTCTGCTGCAACACTCAGATGGTAGGTTCAGAACAAAAGCATGGATTCATCTTGCCTTGTATCAGTGGTTTCTTTGCACACAGTCCCCTTGTACCAGTTGGCCATTATTTAGCCTATGAATTCACTGTTCTCAAATGGCCTCAGCAGACACCTGATCTCAGTCCAACAGAGCACCTTTGCAGTGTAATGAGAGATTCACATTATTTGCAGCAACTGTGTGATGCTGTCATGTCAATATGAATCACAATCTGTTAGGAATGGTTCCAGCACCTTTTTGAATCTATGCCATCAAGAATAAAGGCAGTTGTGAAGGCAAGAGTGGTTACACCCCCATCCTAGCAAGGTGTACCTAATTAAATGTCTGGTTGTAGTTCATGTAAAATCTATGTAACCTATAATTTCAAACACAAAATCTGTTCACATCACTGACAAACAGTCAGTAACCTGATTTTCGTGACTCGAGCAGCCCGTAATTCCCTCACCAAACCCTCATAAAATATTACTGCTGCTGGAAACAACACAACCTGGGTTTACAAGGCTGCAGAAGCTGTGGTGTGTGTGTGTGTGGGTGGACGGGTATATACATCTTCGTGGGGACCGACAGCCCTCGTGGGGACCAAAATCCCGATCCCCATGGGGTTGAAGGCATTTTTCACATTCAAAACGTGGTTTTAGTGTCAGGGTTACAATTAGGTTATGGTTAGGTTTAGGGTAAGGGTCAGGGTTAGGCATTCATTTTTGATGGTTTGGAAAAGCATTATGCCAATGAGATGTCCCCACCAGGATATAAATACACACACTTGTGTGTGTGTGTGTGTGTGTGTGTGTGTGTGTGTGTGTGTGTGTGTGTGTGTGTGTGTGTGTGTGTGTGTGTGTGTGTGTGTGTGTAAAACCATGCAGGGCTGCAGCCA
>VURO01023248.1:0-20431 GCA_015108175.1 Pelvicachromis taeniatus | reverse complement strand
AGAAACCGTGATTAAAAAAGAAAAAAAAAAAAAAAAAAAAGAAAAAAAAAATGACAGTTAAAGAAAAAAAAAAAAAAAAAAGGTGCAAGAAACAGAATAGGAAAATTGAGTACATGATTGAAATACAGAGGACATAAGGCGCTGCAGGCTACTTAACTGAGGTTGAATCAGATAAAGACATCACTTAAACTTTAGCTTTAATAACAGTAAAAACAATGTTGGGTCACAAACCCTCTTGTTTACACATACTCATATCAACTCGGGCTTTGACTGAGGAAAAAACTGGAAATGTGACAACTGAAAACAAGCCAGAAATATAGGTGTACAAAGACAAATTAAAAGTAGACAGCTAACAATGTAGTAGTTGCACTTCCCTTAATTAATAAGAGTAAAAGTTTCTGAGTGTTAGATTTTCAAGAGATGTAAACAACTCTTAGCACTAACAGTGCATTTGTGACTCTGTTTTCTTGGGTGGTCCAAGAAAAGATTTGGCATAGTCCTGCACAAATCATCATATTCTATCCAGGTACCAGACTTGGGTTGCTAAAGAAAAAATAAAAATAATAATAATTTTTTATTTGTGCACCATGCACATAAGTGAAGAACCGTTGGCTCTCTGCTGTGTACTGTGCTTGCTGTTGCAACAATGCAATTTCCCAACTGTGGGACAAATAAAGGTATTCTTATTCTTAATAAAAGTAACAATATAACTAACTGTAAAGTGATTACCGAATTTAGTACAATAATGCATTATGTTACTACATTATCAAAAAAGTAATCTGAATACTGTAATCACTGGTGGATACCTACATTCTTTCTACATTGTTGAGCATTATCGAGTCTGAAATCATCATGAAAAATCATGAACACAGTAGGAACAGTGTATGTTTACATTTCATTAATCCCTACAGTGTGATTCATGTGGGTAAAAACGAAACATAACATTATACTGATATTCCACACCATGATTTAGTATTGGATGTTGAAGCAGTCACACCTCACTACCATCTTTTTAACTCCCAACATATTGTTTCACACTCTTTTTCCAGGCTCCCTGCTGTCACATGACCCTCATGTGGTCTCTCTGGACCCAATGTGTTGGCCTGTTGATCTTGCACAACCCCCAGAAAGAGCAAAAGTAAAATGTGACTCGGCTATGACAATCTACCTCGTTTTACACTCTTTTTTTCCTCCCACCTTCACACATGGCACAGAAATAAACCCCATGAGTATCAATCAAGGAGAAGGCGAGTCAAGACCATGTGACCAGACTGCAGCCTCAGCACTTCTCCTTTCCTGAAGCTTTCTCTAGAGAAACAGGGACACTGCCTTTCTTCCTCGCAACAGACATTCCTCATAGAGAGGCAAAGAGATGATGTGATTTCAGGAAATCATGACACATATATAGTCACACTGTCTCCGTGATGTTCAGACCCACAATTCAAATCACGTGACTCTAAAGAACAAGATACCGCACAGCTGTTATATACACTCTTGAAGAAGGACGCTACCGCGATACAAAAATGAGCAACGTGTTTACATGCTTACAGAAAAATACAATATTAATATTAAGTTTTGTTAATATTAAGCGGTAATAATTTAAAGATGAATTCCGCTAATACACTGTGCACTGACACCAGAAACATAAATGATGCAGCAATTTTAATGTAGATAAAGGCAGAGCTATCAAAATTTCGAACATACAAAAGTTACCATGGTTAACTTAATGTCCAATTTGATTTATTTATTTATTTTAAATCGTGTATGTCTACTCTTTGGGGGGGGAAAAGGGAAACCAAAATAAGAGGCTAACACACTACCGGCTAAGGGATTAGCATTGCAGTACAGAAAAATAAAATCGCTTTATTACAGTTATTCCTACACAAAAACAAGGACTTAGATGGGCCGGTCAAATCCATCATCAAACCCGACTGGGCTATCGGAGATTGACCCTTCAATGTGACACCCTAACTAAACGACTGTTTCTTACCGAAGGCGACTAGCTTAACGTTAGCTTAACAACCGGCAAAAATGACAGCGGAGCTATGACTAAATCCGAGATTAGTCGCCATGTAAAAAAAGAAAAGAAAAAAAAGAGTGCTGCTACAAAGCGGAAATTGATATAAAACGTGATACTGACTTGAATAGCCATCTAGATGGCAAATTCTGATAAATGTACGGCCCTAGATTGGATGTTTTGACAAGCAAGTTTGCGTTAGCTAGTCACCTGCTAGCTGACAGAGACGGATAACAACAAATCTCATAAATCAAAACACGTAAGCCACCTGCTTTCATCGGCAGACAAACAGCTGATGTAGATGCATTATTGGGTAGAAATAGGTTCAGAAACCCAACCTGGCCTGAGCCCAATTTCATGAAAAATGCCACAAACACTAAACTAACGAAAGCTAGCGACAGTTTTAGCAGGCTAGTTTGACAGCTAATGGTAAACACGTAACGAGTTATCTTGTTATTTCAAGCAAACCAAGCAATTTGTCGTAAACAGTAGCATTTTTCCCCATAACTGTTTAGGATTTGATACCTCACATTTATGGACTTAGACCCCAACCTTGCATTAGTCATCTGTTAGCTACCATCGTTAGCTTTCCACCTAGTTGGCTCCTGGAAAACACAAGAAGCTTAACACTTCCAATGGTTTATTCGTTTAAATAACAGTTTCTCTACGTTTAATACTTATTACACGGGCGTCTATGAGTGCAATCAAATACCCCCTTTCTTCTGTCCTTACCAGATATTACGTCTTTTGCGCTTTGAGCTGTTCACAGAAGGTATGCAGGTTATCCTGGCTCAAGTATGATCTGTCTATCCAAGATGGCTGCTCACGGCACAGGGTTTCCTCCGCTCTATACAATGGGCTTCTGGGACAAAGAGCCTCGTATGCGGCGATTTGCAACTTGTGCACCAATAACGTGCACTGCCTCCCTGAAGGTAATCACCTTCACAGGTGTATTCTTGCAAAGGTTACTACTCTCGTAAACTGCTTAACAGGAAGTAATCGTTACATTATGAAATCATCACTTTGGTGAAATCATGAGCCACTATAAGAGAGAAAGTTCAAAATTTTAGCAAGCTTCATCTGCCACCTGAGAGGTTTAGGCTTGTGGAGTAAGCTCAAATGCCTCTGTTCAACAGATGTTTGAAGAGTTACAACAGCACCATTGCAACACAAAACAATACTAGAACTCCACGGAGGGGCATTGCTAGGATCTTTAAACACTGGGGGCTTAGCCCAGCCATGAAATCATTTGGATTTTCACTGAAAAACAGTGACTTACTATATTCTTATTATATATTTACTGTATTTTACAGTAAAGTTAATATAAAATATCAGACACTGTGCTTCACCCTTATGACAATTGGCAATGTTACCAGCTAATGGCCTCCAAAACCCTGAAATTGCGTAACACAGGCCTTCACATCCTTTCACAGTTTTGGAAGTCTATCTATATCTCTCTATTTCAGGGGTCACCAACCTTTTTGAAAGTGAGAACTTCTTGGGTACTGATTAATGTGAAGGGCTCCCAGTTTGACGCACGCTTCTGAAATAACAAATTTCCTCAATTTAACTTTAATTATATGTTATCATTAATAATTAATGATATTCATCTATGTAAAGACACTGTTTACTCCACTGTAAAGACACTCCACTGTTTCCATGGAGACCAGCTAGCGCTGATCTAATATTTAATAATAAACATTTTTTTATATATATTATCTCTAACAAATTGATACCAATGCAATTATGAAAAAAATAGCAACAAAAAATAAAAATAGATGCAGCTTACTGGTAAGTTGTTATAGTGAGCTATTTTTAGAACAGGCCTGCGGGCTACTCATGTGGTCCTTGCGGGCTAAAAGTGCCTGCAAGGACCATGGCACCCTAATCGTGAACCCTGATCTATTTAGACATATAACACTGGCCTCAAAAATGTATCATATGTAGTGGCTCTAAAAATACATAATTTGATATATGCACAAGAAAATAGAAAAATAAAATAAAAATTGAATAAGAAAAAAATTCAGCAAGAAGCATGTTTTTCTTCTTTCATGTGATTGATGCACTGATTTTTGTTGTTTAGTAGATGACAGTTTGTGACAAATAAAACTTGTGCTATAATTATATATTATCATGATATATGTAAATGTATAACTCTCAACTGGTGGTTATTAAATTCACTTACCTGAGCATACTACAATTTTTTTAAACACAGTTGTCAATATACTATGGGAATTGTTTTGTTGTTTGGACTGGTTAGGATAAATGGACTGTTCTTATATAACGTTTTTCTACTCTACCTGAGCACTCAAAGCACTTCATATAACATGCCTCATTCACCCATTCATACAAGCACTTTTTGTCCATGCTTAAGTGCTTCTGTCTAACATTCTGACACATTCACACTCTGATGGATGCATCAGAGAGCAACTTATGGTTCATATCTTGCCCAAGTATATTTGGCATGCAGACTGGAGGGATCAAACCACCAACCTTCCCATTAGTAAATGACCTGCGCTACCTCCTGTTTTGCTCTTTTAATGTTTGTTCTGATTCTTCTGATCAGCACAATGGTTCAGTGGTTACTGTGGCATCACAGCAAGAAGGTCCCGGGATTGAATCCAGCAGCTGACTGGGGCCTTTCAGTAAGAAGCATGTTCTCACCTTGCTTCCGTGTGTTCCTCCGGGAACGTCGACTTCCTCCCACAGTCCAAAGACAGGGTGAATGTAACAAGTAGAAGAAAATGGTTTGATGCAAGTTCAAACTGTATGTACAAAAAACTACCAAAGTTTAAACCCATTTTCTTTTGAAAAATATCAAACATTTTAATATATTTTTCACAATATTACATGCTGTCACTGAACAATATATTCTTTTTTTTTTTTACAAACATAGACAGAAGAACCACATGCAGTGTGCCTTTCCAAACTAATAATAATATTATAAAACAATTCAATATGAATGGCCTGTGAATTCACAAAGGACACCACACAAAAATGTTATCGTAAAAATGATAGTGAACACTTTAACCAAGGAAGGAAATGACTGTCTTCCTGTACAAGTGAATTCAACTGAAGTCAGTGTGTTACTGCTTTGCTCATACAAAGTGGCATTACTCACTTTATTTTTTAAATGAAATGGCAATATAGCTGTGACAAGAGTAATGCGGTATGGCAACACATCTTCCATAATATTTCATACTTTAAGGTACACTAAGTGGATTTGGACATAAATTCACTGATGGCTGCATTCTGCTTCACCATTATTTTAATCAGACTTATTTACAAGGTTATTTTTGCCACCCCTCCAACTATAAGTCCAAGCAATGTGAACACCATATTTTAAAGGTGCATACCAATAAAGCCATACTGAGCAAAAATCCCATTCATTCCTACACATGAGCAGCTACGAAAAGAGGCCACTGATCTTATGTTTCTCTTGAGAGTGATTTCACATCACAACCACATCCTTAGCAGTAAGAGGGTGAGCAGTGCACAGATATAGTGGAGTGTACTAGGATGCCAGAAGGGGGTGCTGTTACATAGGTCTGAGTCACAGCAGTGGATTCGCACCCCCGGCAGTTCTTGTTGCTGGCAGTGTCTGGATGTAGCGCAACCACTTGTCAGGACGATACCCAGGGCCGCTGCAGGGACAGAAGGGAGAGACAGTCAGTCAGTCAGATAAGAGTGATTAGTTGGTGTTTGGCTCAGCAGGAAAAAAAGCAAAAGTAAGCATTAAATACTGCAAGTGTATAATGAGGAAGACATTTAGAGATCTCCACGGGATATGCCTACACAGCTGAGAAACTAATCCTCTGATAAACAGAACACTTTGTAGTCCTGAATAAAAACATCATCACAGTTTGGAATCTGGCATAAATGTAGTGTATGATTTGATAATAACTAAGAAAATACTTGTGTAATGTTCTTAAATATGTACTAACATGTACATAAACTCCAAATTGTCTGCCCCAAAATTCAGATTTTAACTAATTTAATAATTTTACACAATTAGAATGTAAAATGTCACATTTGATGTAATCTGGTCAAATGAAATTTACTTGACTTGTATTATGTTGTCATGGTTCCTGGGTCGATGACCCAGTGCTTTGAGGTTTGTGGATTCAAGATTAATTTTTTGATTTCAGAAGTGATTTAAGTTCAAAGTCTATATTATTCCTTCCTTTGTTTTATTTCCCAGCACTTCTGAGTTTTTGTTATTTATGTTTCTGGTTCTGTTCTGTGGTTGATGTTAGCGCCCATGTGTACCTCTCCTCTGTCTGTCTCGTCTCCCTCTTTACTTGTGTCAAGTTAGTCTTTCTTCCTAGTTAGTCACGTCTCTGTATTTGTTTAGCCTTTTGTCTGTGTGAAGTTTGCATATCTTAGTCTCTGTCTCAGTGTTATGTTGCCTGTTTTATTTTGACAGTCCCTTGTTTCGCAGCCTCCTATCTCATTAGTCAGATTCGATTCAGCTGTGTCCCCAGGTGTCTCCACTCTGCCTTGTTACTGCCTGTGTGTATTTAAGTACTCTGTTTTCTACAGTTCCCTGCCATGTTGTTGCCAATTTGCTGTATTTGGGTCCACTCCCAGCCTGCTTCACAGTGACATATATTCAGTTTATACCAACCACATTTTCCTTAAATACTAAATATATGAACAAATAAGCCTTTGAGTTTATATACTTTAGTTTCATTTTACTTTCTTGAGAGTGTCAAACAACCACCAACCACAAAGCTGTCAGGATTTTTCTGACTTGTAATCCAATTGGGACCTTATTTGGTATGCACCTCAACCAATTGGCCTTGAGGGTCCCAAAGTTTTTTAGGCATTTTATATATGTTTTTAATTCAAAAGGAGCAATTACTCACTTCATTGATGCAAATGTTTAGTTTGGTAGTTGTATTTTCAGCATTCCTCACTTATTACCTTCTTGATTAGAACCAGTCAACATCTCTTAAAAGACAAACAGCAAACTGACTTCCCCAGATGGCGAAGCAGTTGTTATTTATCTAAACCCAGACAGAGTGATCACGTCTGAGATCAGGCGCGCCAGCATGAAAAGATTAACCTGGCTACTAGTCGATCTGCTGTTTAAATGATCTGTAAACACATTATACTAAAACATGCTTCAACTAAGGGTTAACTGTCTTTGTATATGTTTAATATTAATTAATAATAAGCATTACAGCGTCTCCTGAAAGTTATGCCTTACAGTAAGCGAGCGCAATCAAATTTTGGCTTTTAACAGTTAAATAACCTCAGCACTCAGTTTGATATCACACAATAACAATATTGGATATTTTCCTCTTCTTTATTTCTGTTATAACTGGGAGGAAGGAACAGTGAACTTGTTGGGGGTTAAGGGCAGATGTCTTGGGGATATGAGGATAAAGGGCACCAAAAAATCTAAGACTCTTACAGAACTTCAGGAGCATCTGTTTGATTTGCTTTGGACGGGGTCACGGAAAGATTAGTAGCCTGTCCAGCCATGTATTACTACCAAGACACCGCTACAAGATTCTGACAAAATGCCTGTCATACTGTGTCTGTCAGGCTGTCATCAGAGCTTGTCTGAGCTTGCTGTTTCTCTGAGCCAATGGAAAAAGGTGCCTCATCAGGCTTTTTGGCAGGAGAGGTTTCTTCAGATGTCAAACAAAAAACAAAAAAACAAAACAGGTCTGGATTGTCCACACTTCCATGAATGTACCCATTTTACCATCAGCACCCAATTTGCCTTAACATGAAACAATGAATGAGTTACAATTTAGTCAGCAAAGCACACTAAAGCAGAGTTATGTAACTATCCTCTGTGCTGGGACAAGTCGAATATTCACATCAGCGAACAAAGAACATTTACATGAAAGTATGATTAAAAATGGTTACGCCAATGTCCAGTGGTACGCCAGAGTGAATTTGTCATGATTTTATAATCTGCTACTCCATAAATATTCTCCAAAGAAATATCACACACAAGCGCATTAACTCACTGTGCTAAAGGATAAAGAGAAAAGGAAGATGATCATTAAGCACTCACTGCTCTCTGTTTTGATGCAGAAACGATGTTTGAAGCCTTTGTGAGAGTGGGGGCAGGTGATGACCTCTGGGTTGGAGCAGCCCACATCAACGTACCTCTGGCCCTGGATGATGTTACAGCCATAGCACTGCAGACTATGGACTGCAAGGAAAGCATAGAACAATAAATACAGTGTTTGAGTGCCTCATTAGTATTTAAACTATGGGAAAAAAGCACAGATAGAAGAGCGTATTAGACTTATCAGCTCACTCATACTGCATGTGTGGCATCCAGAGAACCTACTGTTTTTACTGGTAGATGTACTTAGCATCATCACCAAATACTCTTATTGTTAGTTTTGTGGTTTCCAAATGTCTCTTATATATAAATGAAAAGATGTGACTAGATTTGAAAATAATACGCTTATCTGTCTAAATTATTTGGCACCCAGTAAAATACACCTACAACACACGAGAGGCCTTTTGAAAGCAAAGGGTGTCGAAAAGAGTAGAGAAGTGGAAAAAGGGTGGACAGTATTCATGGCAGTTACTTGCATTTGTCAACCCTGTGATTATCATAACACAGTTTCAACTTGAGAGAATTCAGATATATGAATGTCTGATACATCTAACTTTGCTCTTGGTGCATAACATCATTTGATTTCTTGGCTTTCTGTTATTTACTAATTTATTATAAACTAAGTCCATTGTGTTGGTTTGAATATTAGCTAAACTTAACTGCCAGGCCTTTTCTTTTAAAGGCTGTTTAATGCTGAATGCATAAGAACCACTTTCAGTGTTAGCAGTGGTGATGTTTTTTTATTTTAGACTAGCATCCAAATCTACACTTCACATCTTCTTTGACTCTGATTTGAATGTTCTATCTTTATGAAGTTTTTCTGTTAGATTGGGGGATACATCATCCTCAAAAACCTCACTTTCTTGTGGGGTCCCCCAGGGGTCCATTCTTGGCCCAGTTCTCTTTTCAATTTATATGCTTGCCTATGGGTTTCATTTTTAAAATCCGTGGCATCTCATTCCATTGTTATGCAGATGACTCACCGATTTACCTGCCACTGAAACGTGAATCTGCGAGTCCTTTGAAGGGTTTGCTGGATTGTTTGGAGGATATTAACGCATGGATGGCTTTAAACTTTCTTAACTTATATGAACAGAAAACAGAGGTGATTGTGCTTGGTCCCTTCGACCACTGCAACTTTGGCCCCTTAGAAATTTATAAAAAACCCTTTGCGAGGAACCTAGGAGTGACTTTTGACTCTAATCTAATGTTTGATAAACAGATTAATGCTGTAATCAAGTCCAGTTTCTTCCATCTTCGGCTACTTGCTAAAGTGAAGCCATTTCTCTGTTTTAGAGACTTTGAGAGAGCTATCCATGCCTTCATTTCATCTTGCCTTGACTTTTGTAATAGTCTTTACTCTGGTGTCAGTCTGTCAGCCATCTGCTGCTGGTCCAAAATGCTGCAGCACGGTTACTAGCTGGAACACGCAAGCGAGACCACATATCTCCCATACACGTATCATTACACTGGCTCTCAGTTAGTTTTTTAATTTTATGATTTGTTTTTAAGGCGTTTCAGGGGTTAGCACCCTTATACATTTCTGATCTGTTAAATTGGTACATTCCTGCAAGATCACTGAGGTCTGCGTATCAATTGCTCCTGGCTGTCCCAAGGTCCACATTAAAGCACAGAGGAGATCGGGCCTTTGCTGTGACTGCTCTTAAATTGTGGAACAAACTGCCCCTCCACATCAGGACCTCCCCAACATTGGACACTTTCAAACCCCTTTCAAAACCCACTTTTATTGCTTGGCTTTTAAATCAGAATGACTTTGTACTACTTTTATTTATTCTATTTCTTATTCAAATCTTGTAATTTTATGATTCTTTTTCTTAACTTTTCTCATGTCCCCCTATGTTTTTATCTCTTTTGATTATCTTAAATGTATAGCTCCTTGGTCTACAACTGTTGTTTTAAATGTGTTATATAAATAAATTTGACTTGACTTGATTATGGGAGTTGTAATGATGCATTTGCATTCATTTAAACTGAAAATGAGCAAAATTTAAAGCACTTCGTCACTTCAAGCACTACCTAACATGTTATTTCATGAGATGCACGTGACCGACTCCATCACTCCAAAGCTTGTGATCTCTTAGCCAAGTCTACCACTCAGCTGACTAGAAGTAGTGGAGGTTATAACAAAGAAGGATCTGGCATGGGGTAAAACAATATGTGGTTAGTTTATGCTGTTTATTTTGCATTTTTAACTGGCACCTAAGAATGAGAGATTTATGAATAAACATAATCAGCTTTCAGAATGAGCTTGGTCCAAAAACTGAGGGGTGGAGCAGCTGGGTGGGGCTGACAGAAGTGTAAACCTGATATAATGAATGACGAGGCCCTTAGTTTGACACACACACATCCAGTAACCTTTTGTGGCAACATTTCTCCACAGTTGTTGCTCCCACACTGACACATTTTAATATTGCAACCACCCATTTTACTAATAATCTTTTGTACTTTATTCATGATTGATAAGAAATTATTTTTTACAGCTATTGTAGATTTTTTTTTCATCAGATTTTTTCATATGAGGGTTACATTAAAAAATGCTCTGGCTCCACCACCACTCATATTACTAAAAGAGAAGCCGGCACTGATTTGATCGAGTTTATCCAGGATTCTGTTGCAAGGTTATTAATGAAAATCAATAACACATCAGTCCAGTCTTAGCAAAGCCACACTGACTTCCAGTATCCTATACAGCTAATTTTAGAATACTCATACTTGTATGTAAAATCTTAAATGGTCTTTGATGAACTTAGATGTCTGACACTTTACAGCCCAACTTGCCCTCCTCTGTCACATCATTAGGTATCTAACTCCTCAAAGAGAAAAACTGGGAAGTTTAAGCCCTAAACTCTGGATCAGCCTACCTCAAAGTATTAGGGAGACAAACTTTACGGATGTTTTCAAGAAACTCTTATAAATACACCTTTTTAAATCTGTCATTTAATGACTGCTTCCTCTTAACAATAATACCACTCCAGAGCCACGCCTTCAGAAATCTGTCAGATACTGAGTTTTTGCTTCTGCACAGTTTTCAATTGGCCCTCTACTTAGTTTGAATCTTTTTCATATTTCTCTGTGTTTTATGGGATTTCATGTATTATTATATGGTATGTGTTATATATGTTTATATAATTGTGTGCGGGGGGTGCATGTCTGTATTTATGATGGGTTGTTTATTTGTTCAAATGTCTTTTTTAACATTTAAAAAGAGCCACCTATTTTTCTTGCATGATGTTTATGCCTGCAAAGCCCTTTGGATTTCCACATGTGATATTGGGCCATAGAAATAAATTTCAGTTGAACTGATTGCAATACAGTGGAATTTACAGAAGTATTTCTTTGTATAAATAAAGCTCCTTGAGGAATTCTTTCATCTTTAACGTCCTCCCTTTCCTGTGTAATTGTCTCTCTTCTGAAATGCCTAACTCTTCTAAGAAAGTGAGGTTAAGCCTAACCAGAACAAATCCACTGGAGCTTAAAGGGATTGCCCATGAATTCAGACCCCTCACATACCTGCGCCTGACCTTCCAAATCCTATACACACAAGATGGAAGATCAGCTTTGGCTGAAACCAATCCTCTCTCTTTATCTGTGCAGCCCTGTGGACTCAGAGTGGGCAGAGAGTGGACGCCAGCCTCTCGCTGCCCTGCTCCGTTAAATAGCCCACCAAAAGCTCTCATGGAGCTTTCAGGAGTAAACTAATCCCAGGCAAATGCTCTTACAAAAATCACTTTAGAAATCTGCTGGAATCAATGTAAAGCCTCGCAGGGACACACAGCATGTGCCAGTCTGTAGGGGATGTGTCATATTCCCCTGTTGGTGGTAGTGAAAGCTCACATAAATACTGCAGTATTTCATTAAAGTGAGGTAATGGCTATGGAAATGAAAGCAGTGAAATAGTCATTTACATCTGGCAAATAACCTGATTTAACTGTCCAATGTGCTGAGATGTTACACACAGCTCTCATGAAACATTAAAAAGCTGCCCTATATGAGCATTTGTCAGCATAATGAGGCCATATTAGAATGACATTCAGCTCCCACGATACGGTGCAGTTTATTATATGAGTATACACACGGTCCTCTCCCAGTATGCATTGCAAATGCTGATTAACTCTGAATCTTTTGTGACCCGAATCCAATTTTATTCATTCATTAGTTTCAAGCACATGCAAGCACTGCATTTGTTATCTGTCATCATTTAAAAACTGAGCCATGTTGTTGCCATAGTATTACTATGAGCTTCATGGATTTTCTATAAGAATTTGTTTAATAAGAAAGAGACACAGGGATTAAATGCAGTAGAGACTATTGCCTCTCTGTCTCATTATGTGGAGTTGTTTTTTTTCCCTTCCTCAGCAGCTCTGAGATAAAGGAGTGCTCAAAATGATCTTTTAATGCACTGTTAACACATAAAAAAAAACTAAGTGAAGGATGATGGCTATAGACAAGCATTATAATACACAATAGGTGATAAATGGTGTGAGTTTGTGGGTTTATATTCCAGAAATCATTTATAAATGAAAGTGTGCATATCCATTTTTTGACATATGTGTGCATTTCAGGGATGTCAGTATCAATAATCTGCACAGGAGGTGAATTCAACCCTGTGTCTGAAGTTGATAGCAGGGTACGTCTCACTCATATAAAACAAAGCAAAACGACGCCTCAGAGTGCAACATTTTCTGTTTGCCTGACACTCACCGACACAAAGGTTATTGCCAAACTAAGCCAGGTCAATTGCTATTGCTCTACTGGGAAATTCATTTAGCCTTTTCTGGATATTACCTATTGTTTGGAGGCATAGATTTTAACTCCCAGGTCAATTACGAGCAGAGCGAAGCTATATTAACTGGAATGAGCTCCAAACACACTTGTTCACCATATTAATGTGATGCGCTCTGCTTTCGGTCTAAATATTGATCGAGCCGTTTGTTTGTTTATCATTGCTGTTTGTGTTATTTTGATGTGTTAACAATACTTTGG
Source organism: Pelvicachromis taeniatus (assembly GCA_015108175.1). Lineage (NCBI taxonomy): Eukaryota > Metazoa > Chordata > Actinopteri > Cichliformes > Cichlidae > Pelvicachromis > Pelvicachromis taeniatus. Next base: position 7,319 of record VURO01023248.1, on the reverse strand, counting down.
TAGTATTTATTAAATCCTGCAGTATATAGACAGAGATCAGTGGCAATCATGTTGTTAAGTACTTTGTCTGGAAAAGACTGTTTTAAGTAAAGATTATTGTATCTGGGCTGTCACTAGGGCTTAGGGCACCCCCCCCCCCCCCACACACACACCCACTCCCACCCCCACCCCTATCTCAACCCACAGACGCACATTGCTCACTTGTTCCGTTGCTCTAAAAAAACCACAACACATATTTTCATACCACAGAATACATCCTACCTACCTTGTGCAAAGCAGAATGTCCAAACCAAGATAAATCCAAACCCATACACCAGCCAGGTATGTAAAGTCATGGATGCAGCACTAGTGACAGTCAGTGGTCTACGCTGAAGGACAGGTAGGCACAGATTTTCCCTGCTCTCATCTAATACTCCACCAAACCAGGCACAGAGAGAAATCTAGCAAAGATCCCACTTTCCAAACACTGAGCAGCCCAGCTGTCTCTCTCCAGCCCTGCCTCAGCAAAGCTCGCGCAGCGTGTGAGCGAACTGCCAGTGAGAGTCCAGTGAGAAAGGGAGCCAACCATCCAGGGAGTCAAGTCAGCTCAGCAGCCAGTCAGGCAAAGAGACGAAGGAGAGGAAGATGATTGAATGAATTAGCCAGACAAACCAGTGCCTCCGTCAGCGAGCGCCTCGTGTCTTTAGAAGCAGGAGCTGGCGAAAGTTTGAGCACAAAAAGGAAAAAAAACATCTCATCTCTCATGTCTGCTCCTGAAGAAAACAAATGAGCACACAGATGATCAGTGAAGCAACGAGTGTGGTCCTTTTCCAGCTGGGCCAAGCACATCAGTCAGGATTAATCCCTGATTGATAATCCATTGCTCCTAATAATAGCTCTATCACAATGTGTTAAAAGCCCAGCCGCTAAATGGGATGGCACGCGGGGGTCCTGTGTTGATGTGAGTCTAAGTGTGCATGTGTGTGTCTCTCAGAGAGCGAGCAATGCCAGAGAACTTGCAAACACACTTTCCCAATTGGGCAGGTTATCTAAGCTTGGTGTATCACTGCACTTGCACACTGTGGAGAAAATTCTATCTAATCAAGAATTAAAGACTAAATCCTTTCTTAGAGACTGTAATACCAGCGGATAAGGCAGGCTTTGTGGTAAGCCCTCATTCCCTCCCCATCCAAAGCTACATATGGTCTGGCCTGATAGATGGCTGCCAATGATTGCTATCATTCATATTAAGACATATTGACAGGGTCAAATCCACGTATGTTTGTATGTTTTTTCAACACAGAGAAACGCAGATAAGAAATAATTTTATTAGAGAGCACATTTAGAAATTAAATAGATAATCATGTCCTGCAGTTCTTCTCTTTTTTTTTTGTGTTACACTTGCACACACGTGCCTCTTGTTATTAGTGCAGCAGCGTGTGAGTTGTCTCAATTTTTTGTGTTTTTATCCATGAGTCATTGTTTGTGAGAGTGTGAGAGAACAACAAATAGAGCAAGGACAAAAACAGTGTCAGCGCGAGACATTAGTGAGGTTGAAAGGTTTATGTGGACAGTTGTTGCGGGCCTAAGGAGAATATATCCATGTGGGGAGGGAATACACATTATTCAGCTAACTGTAGAAGTAATACTGCATCGCCCGTCCTTGCACTCATGGAAATACATGCGCAGCTCAGCATGCCATGGTTCTGATTCATCATGGTCAGGGCTGATGAATCTGTAATGTGAAATTTTCTTCCACGTCTTACCAAAGCAAATAAAAGAGCAGTGCTTGTGAAAGTCCCAGTGCTGATGTGCACATGCCGTTTTAGTCACAACCTTTTTCTTCTCTTGCCATCTCACAGCCCTTATTCATTTACATTCTGCTGAGCTGCTTGAGTCTTTGAGTGATAAAGCCATGAAAAAGAGAGTGAGAGAAGGATCGACTCTGAGGGGGGAAGAGGAGGTCCAGCAGTACAATGATGAAAGTAAGTCTTTCCCAAGCCGCTTCTGATACACAATAGCCGCTTAAAATACCCTTGAAGTCCCTGCCGGTGGCTAGTTTAGAGTGACAGTGACAAGAATAGGGAAGACTACATGGCTTTAAATTCCTGATGAAATTGCAATTAAGACACCAGAGGAAGAACTGAGCCCGAGGCTGTGCAAGCAGCAACTTAAACACACATTGTGGAGGAGATGAAACTGAAAATGCCCATTAAGTCCTAACCACAGCCTCGTGGGTTCTCTGCTGTGTTAATGAGCAGTAATCCAGTGTTTGATCACATTGCTTCACAACATGTAAGGACACTCATGGGGGGGGCTTATGCAAGCAAAATCAAAACAAAACTCTCAAAGCTGCATGAGAAGCAGTGAGGTCTGAGGTCATCTCAGGAACCACCAGTTTGCCTGGTTGTTGAAATCCTCATGGGTCTCTTTTACTCTCCTTTAGGGAGCATTTTTGTGCATTTGTCACATGTCCTGTGATTATTGGTTTAATGCTGGCACTAGCTGTAAGATTAACCGTGGGAGCCCAGAGGGGGAAGCTGCCTTTAAGTACCCAAAATATAAAAGTAATTGAAAGTTTGACTGAATGTACGTGCCTCTGCAGTTTTACACTAAAGGCAGTGAAAAGACAGATTTTCCTTATACAGCAAAGAAGATCTCTAAGCAAAAGGCTTAGGTTCAGCTGGAGGTACGTAAGCGATTCTGTATTTTGATTTATTGCTCTGGAACAGTTTGCATTGTTCTTATGGTTTTATGTGCATTTGCTCTTGAGTCCTTGCAGTTAAAATGAAACATTTTTTCCTGCTTCAATGAGAAATAGTACTTCATGCATGTGCTGTAATAGATAAAAAGCATGCTTTAAAAAGTTGCAGAACTGAAATGGTATATCTGAATAAAAATGTTTGCAGAGACAACATATCAGAGTTTACCACTACGTTGCATCACTTCTTCTTTTACCAACACTCTAAGCGTTTTAGAAGTAAAGAGGCCAATTGCTGTACTTTTAAAAATGGTTTTCTCCACATTCATTCATGAAGTAAAATTTCAGCTGCAAAGAGTTCAAGACTTCCTGTATCAACTTTGCTGTGTCAGAATAAACCAGATGTTCTGAATGGTCAGCAGGCAGCTCACTTTAGCAGCTAGAATCCTTAAAGACCCGGATATGCTGTTATAACACACGCAGAACATTTTGGAAAAAGCAATTACTTCATGTTCTCTAAGGCACCTTCATAGCAGCGTTCATTCCAGACACTGGTTTACGCTGTGCTCTGGTAATAAGCCAGACGATCCATCTCCCATTTGGCTCAGTGGCTGCCACATCCCCATTTCCAATTTCTTTATAAAATTCTTGATTGGTCAGAATGCTGAATCCTTTCCTGTTTTTCTTCAGTCCTTCTTAGATGAACAGGATTTCTGGATCTTGCTTGTATTTGTGTTTTTGTTGTTGTTGTTGTTGCATGGTAGCTAACTAATGGTTTTCAGAAGTGCTTCTGAGAAGTGAATTACACTGCAGAGTCAGTCTGCATTTCTAAATCCCCAAAACACCAAATCCCAAAATTGTCAACATCCCAAGCTTTTTTTTTATTTTATTTTATTTTTTTTTAATTGTCACTGTTTTGGCATCAATTTTCAATATAGACACATTTTCCAGGCCCCGCTGAGCATTTTTATAAAACTCTAAAGACATTAACAGTCACCAGAACACACAGTGATTCACCACCGGAGGCAGATGTTAAAACACGTTTCCGGAAAATGAAAACTTCAAAACTGTAAACACAATCAGAAAAGAGTTCACCGCTGTGTCAAAACTCCACCCGTCTCTTGCAAAATGAAACATGGCATTCCAAACCATGCTCTCTAGTCTGAAAAACAATTCCTTCTGCAAAAACAATACACGCAGCTTCAAAGACCATCAAATAACCATGATAATGAGGCTGTGTCACAGTTTCAATTTCATTTTTTATTTATTTGTTTATTTTAAAATAAAATTCATACAAGGTCTGAATAACTTTCAGGGTACTACCTGCATATGCAATGCATCACCTATTTTAAGTAGTATATAGCAAAACTAATAATTTCACCTACATAATGCATGGACAATGAGAAACACTATAAAGAAAAACCAGTATGCAGATGCAAAAAGGTAATAAAGGAACTACAAAAAATGCAATTTTGCCTTCTGCCCTCTCCGAGGCCTCCTCTTAACCTTCCACTGTGTTCTTGGTGCACCATCGTCTTGGCTAACACCTGTACAAGTCAGTCGAAATTACTTGAGGGCTGTTTCATAGCCTGATGCAGGATTAAATTGTTATTCCAGTTGAATCAGGAACATCAGTGACACTGGTAATCAATACAAAGTGTGCTAAATGCTTAAATTAGCATTTAGCATACTTTGTATTTGAAAAGATTTCAAATCTTTTCAAGATTTGAAAGATTTCCAAAACAGTGATTTCAAATTGAATTTGCATGAGACTGAAGGAACTTTGCTTAGAGTTTAGCAGTTTGGAGTCACATTGTTGACACATGAGCTTCATGGTATTAGAAATGCCTGCCTGGTTCTATTTTATTGGGTATAAAATGAGGAAAAACTGTAAACACAGCATGAGAAATATAGTTAGTTCGATAAGCTATATCATACATGTAAAGCATAAATGTTTATCCTCTCGTTTGTTCTTTGTTTGAGTTTCTTTTGTGAATAAAAGAAGTAGGACACATTGAACAACCTACCTCAGTAGAGATCCTCTGGTGCTGCCATAATCTTGGCTATTTACCGTATACTGATGTCGCAGGAGATCCAGGAAGGCGAGTGGGTTGCGTTCAATCCCTGTTTTGCTTCATATTTTGCAACTTGTGTGGAATTACCAGACAGTCTCATGAGGCTGGAAAAACCCACAAGTACAATTTTCTGCTGTAGCATGTAATGAAACCTCAGTAGTGTCATTACTTTGTATCTTGTGCGTGATGGCGCTGTATGGTTTCAAGCATAAATAAAACTGCTTTGATCCGATTGTGAGATATTGCCACAAGAGGACGAGGTTTAGTGAGACTTCTGAGAAAAGAGTGAGCGGTGTAAGGAAATGTAATGCAAGCTTAGTTTTGGGTCTTGAGCCTCGCATACAGAGCTTTCTCTCTGGATTCTCTGAATCTTTCAATTATATTACAGTAGATGATGACATGCCTAAATTCTTTGCAATTCTACGTTCAGAAAAGTTATTCTTGAATTGCTGAACCTTTTGTCTGCTCAGTCTTTCAGAAAGTGGCGAGCCCCGGCCCATTTTTATATCTGAGAGGCTCAGCTTCTGCAACATGCTCTTTTTTAAACACCTAACCTAACCTAAAGAGTTTTTTTTTTACATTAATACACAGAATCACATACTTCTGAAAACATGCTGATAGCACCAAATTCAAAGTTAAGACATATTATTAAAAAAACAGGACAAAAATTAAATTTCCATTTGAACATTTGAACATTTCTTTGTTTTTTATTTTCAGTTGAACTAAGAAACTTTTCAAAATTCAAAACACCCATTGAGAGATGACCTCAGAGGCTACAACATCTATCATGATGGGTTAAGTCGGGGGTCCAGAGAAATCACCGGGTTAACATACTTGCAAGTCTACTTGAGCATGTGAGTGCTGCTCCTCTGAGCGTCTTATCAGCCTGTGGCACTAAGCGTGGCAGGGTCCAGTCAGTGGCCAGATATTTTGTGCATGGCTGCTCTGTCTTCTTGCCCAGGAGCTTGGGGGGGTGGGGGTGACAGTTAAAGCCCAGGGCCCTCTCGCCATCTGCTGCTCTCACTAGGGGTAGGAGAATTGCACTCACTGTGCAGAACATCCTCTCTGAGACTTATCTACCCCACCAGGTTATTCACATCAGCATGATTCACTCTGGCTGTTGGCATATTGAACAGAACGCATAAATAAGGACTACAGAGTTAAATAAATATACAACTTAAATACAAGACCAAATGTTTGAGGACTTCATATTTTCCAAACTGCTGCGCTTGACTGATTTCAAAATTATGGAAAGCTAAGTTTTCTTTAAGGGCTGAAAAAAATTGCTGTAATAATAATAATAATAATAATAATAATAATAATAATAATAATAATAATAATAATAATAATAAAGAAACTGTTTTGTAGGTCATCACTCAGAGTAATTCTCGCATTTGACAACTTGGATATAATTTTCTTTCATGAAACAAAACTCCAAAGCAGATATTTCCTCCCATACGGCCATTTAAAACTATCTGAGGAGCTGTTATCAGATTTCTGAGATTAATGTGCCCCTTGGATGTACAGCGTCTGGCATGAAAAATCAAACCAGTGTTTGAAGGCTTGCTGCAGGGATTTGAATGCCTGATATGCTGCAGTGCATCAGTCGCAACACTAATTGGATGTTTGGACTATTTTTAAAAGGTCCACTGAACCCACGGCCAGCTTTTTGAAGAGCGCCGTGATAAATTATTGAGTCGACACAGATATGGAAGAATATTTCACTGCTACCCCCATTTAAAAGCTAAGCTTTACGAACCATAAGCTCAATAATCTCTTAATTTAAACATTCCCCTCAATCTCTAAGGCTTAGAGGCAGCATCTGCCACACACAGAAACATCTTTAGAAAAATCCAACCTGACACATGTTGACATCTGTTTCCTTAATGACTTTCATTCAGTGTTCCATCGCTCACGGACTGAATGGTGGACTAGTGTATTTGTGCACTCACTAAAACACACACTGCAGAGTTTTTAGAGGTTTTAGCTTCTGTGCGAAGTCTCCTACAACCAGAAATACATTTGCAGTTTAAAGATCTTATGATTACACTTAGAGAGAGGTGGGATGTTCTGCAGCCACGTCCCCAACAGGAAAATTAAAACATGCTACTCTAGCTTTGTTTCTTTTCTTTGTAGCCCAAGATACACATCAACAAAAACATTAAAAGCCCTGCCTGATGAATAATAAATAACCCCAGAAAAGAAACTGCCCGAGCCACATGATGTGGAGATGAAGCAGTGATTCAGGAGGGCTCTCTAAAGTAGGAAAACTGACAGCTAAGACACTGCCAAGAGCTTTGGAGGCTGACCCGAAGGCACGCTGATGCCAAAATCCCGGTTTTATTTGAATGCCTAGTTGAAACCACCACAACTTTCCCGCTGCTGCCAGCTTCATATCTTAATCCCCTGAGGCTTTATCACTTAAATCACCCATAAGGACAAAAGCGGAATCCTATCCTGGCGACTCGCTGCACCTATTGCCTGTGTGTAAGCCCCACAGCCCTCTCAGCTGTGTGTGTGTGTGTGTGTGTGTGGGGAGGGGGGGGGGGGGGGGTGGAGTGGGC
>VURO01023244.1:0-27017 GCA_015108175.1 Pelvicachromis taeniatus | reverse complement strand
ACACACACACACACAGCGAGTAATGTCACTAAGGCTTTGTTGCACAGGCTTTGTACAGATGTTTGAATTCCCTCATACATCTTCTCACACACACACACACACACACACACACACACACACACACACACACACACACACACACACACACACACACACTGGGTCTGTCCTTCTGGTCCTGCTGGTTTTTGAGGTCACCTGTCAATCACAGCACTGTTACCGTGTTCACCTTTCAGGTGTCCCATGATGCATTGCGAGGCCTCTCCTGTACATGCTTGACTGGAGGCTGTCACATATTGCTGAAATGGTTCACCACAGCACATATAAGCACAAAGACCCACACATATGCACTTCTCACTGACTAGCACTTAGTCTCTCTCAGGAACACACACTGAGACAAACACACACTAACTGTTTGCTGATTTAAATAGAAAGAGTCTGATAAGCTGTCAAATTCTTACCTCCATCCGGCTGAATATACTCTTCATTTTATGAGTTTGATTGTGAAGACACTAATTGCCTCCCTGTGCTATATCTCTTGTCTCTCTTCTCTTCTTCCACTCTCTCTCTGTAGGTGGTGAGAGTTCCAGTAGAGAGCTGTGAGCAGTACACCACTTGCGGGGAGTGTTTGGGCTCCAGAGACCCTCACTGTGGATGGTGTGTTCTTCACAATGTGTAAGTGCTACACACACTCATGCACACATTAACATACTCCATCCTGGCACACTTCATATGTAGCCTATTGCATTACATTGCAGATAGCGGTGAAAGCAGTGTTCAGGTGTTTTAGTCCAGAAGATCATGTTGGGAATGGAAGCAACCAACTGAAAAGTTGCATATTATACTTAGTAGGCTTTTGCCAACGAAGTTGTGATGACACCCTAATCTCCAAAACGGCTCTTTTGTAAATGTTTGTTTTTAACGCTGATAAAGATTTGATAAAATGCTTCTAACAACTATAAATTACTCCTTTAAGATTTCCTCTTGAGTGATAACTAACTTCTACAGCTGCTGCATGCATCCAATAACGTGACAGAACTTGACAGCTGACATTATTGGAAATATTTTTCTCAGTGCTATTTAGCCAGTTTTGTGTGTGTGAGCAAGTTTTGTACACCTGCAGACTTTTGCAGCAACAGATTTGACAGATTTCAGAATTAGTCTCTTACATTGTTAGTCTTTGGTTTTTGGATTAAGTCTTGTTTGCTATAAGATTACTGTTTAAGGTTAGATATACAATAGAGAGATTTGCAGTCGGAAAATTGAGCTTAGCCCTCACAAGAGTGCAGTGATACATTTTAACACTGTTTATCTGCAATCTTGTCATTCTTTCTCTTTGACTGGAGGGTTTGTGTGCACAAACTGTAGAGTGAGAACCGTTGCATGTTATTGAGAGGTGACAGCATGTTAAACCACATTTGGAAAGCCTCAAGCTTTTGGCGTAATGCCATCTCTTAGTGCATTAATTAAACTTACAGTACATATCACCAATCCGTCTCTCCTCAAGGCATACACAAGCACATACACGCACACACAAACTACTTGTTTTTCTCCATTTCAGGAGACTATTACACATTTGAAATTACACATACAGTCATGGTGGACTTTATTCATTTGGGCACATGGAATTGAAACGGGGGAAACACACATGCAGAAAACACTTCATTCACACGAATACACAGTCACACATGCCAGGAGAGCAGTAGAAGGGTAAAAAGGTTCATAATGAGAAAAGGTGTACAAATCTTTGTACTTTTTTGCTAACGTCTTACAGTGCGTGTGTGTGTGTGTGTGCTTGTGTGCGCGCGCACGCGTGCGTGTCAGGGACTCTCAGGTGGGTGTTTAGCGACAGCTTTTTCTTCCCGATTGTGAGTGAAGGCTAACTAAATGAGGGAATGGGGGCACTGCTGTATGAAGGAAGCAGTTAGCATTTTATCTGGCTCTCTATTATTGTTAAGGACTTGCAGTACGCTGCATCAGCATTTTCTTCTCACCGCTGGGACCAGATGTTGTTAGCGCAAAGGTGAAAGTGATAGCTAATGCATTATGAATTGCTTATAGTAAAGCCACTACGATACGGGGCTGAATGCTGATTTTTAGCACGATCAGTTGGCTTTTAATAAGCGTGGGTGAAATTGCTGACCCCTTTGATATGCATCTGGTAGGAAATTGCATCATTTTTTACCGTTCAGAGAAACTTTAACGATCGCCTGTATATCTCCTGAGAAGTTTGAATTGGGGGGGCCTGTAAAGTGAAAAGATGAGGCGAGCTGACTGGTCTTGTAGCTTGGCAGTTCTTGCACAAATGTCAGGACCAATAAGGTAATGATCTAAAGGCCTACAGTAATGGCTGGGGGAAGCTATTAGCCTATTTGTCTTTTATTATTGCTCCCATTTCTGTGTGACTGTGATGGCTGTGCGTGTTTATCATCTTAATATGATTGTCATATTAGTTTAACAGTTTCTTGTGTCCTCTGTTGCCTCTTTCCTCCTCCTCCTTCCTCTCACCTCTTGTCACGCTCATTTTCTTTTACCTCCTTCTCCTTACCTTTCTTTCTGTAATTACTATACATTTTTCATCTTTTTAAATCTTCCTTTTCTTGTCTTGCTGTTTCCCAGATGTTCACGTAAGGACCACTGTGAGCGGGCAGGAGAGCCCCAGAGGTTTGCCTCTGACCAGAGACAGTGCGTGGAGCTAACTGTTCAGCCGAGAAATATTTCTGTCACGATGTCTGAAGTCCAGGTATGTCTTCCTTTTTCAGTGGCCACAGATATCTTACTTTAGCAGAAAGACTGTAAAAAGGCCACAGGCCTCGCTGTGTAAAGTGTTTAATAAAATCTGCTTACTGAAACCTCCTAACATTCGATTTTGTTTTTTAACCAATGAAGCCATAAAAGTATAAGGTTATGTGTCCTACTCTTACTTGGTGAAGCCAGGCGAAGTTGTCGGTTGCAGCCAAGAAATGGCCTGGCACGTAACCCGCTGTTAAAATGTCATGTTGTTGTTTTCAGACTAAACGAGCAAGCATAACATAACATAATAATCAGTGAGCTTTAGAGGTGCCGGTAGACAGATTTAGTTACTGTTATTTGACAGAGACAGGGTGGCATTTCCCAAAATGTCAAACTAAGGTTAGTGTCATCTCAAACTGGTTTAGGCTGGTTGTGTGATGCATGAGTATCTTCCAGCAGATAAGTAGCCTGTTTATTTAATGGGCATGTTATAGTTAACGTTCACCTGCTCGATAGCTCTGTGAAATCTGCTGCTCAGCCCACTGCACAGACTTTTTGATAGACAAATGAGCTTTGTTCATTAATTGTACTAATATGGCATTTGTTAGATACTATTTTTTTTTTTTAAGTAAAATGATTGAATTAGTCCCATCATTAAATAGGCACAACACAACGGAATTACAGAGAAATGAGCAAAGAAACGGTGTGTGTCTCTATAGCTGATGTTCAGTGTTCCCAGTTTTTACTGGGATACAAGTGCAATCTTATGTTATGATTGTTAAAATCTTCCACTAAAAAAAGTCACTTTGGAACATTTACAGCAAATTTAATTAGAAATCTGCTTTCCGTGCCCTCGTAATCAGTATTCTTACTTTTCGAGGTCTCTTTCCATCAGCGGCTCCTCAGTGTAATCATATAGGTTTGACTGATTACCGTTGGCCTCACTTTCATTCTGCACATTAACTTGTACACATTAACCTTGCTCGAAATGGCCACTCCAGTGACTGATGCACACATACATGCGCTCACTCTTTTATTCCCGTAACTGTCACACATACACATACCCATGTATCACTCCCCTTCTGTCCCAGCACCCATTAACCCTCATGTCATATCTTATAACAATCCATGTACACCGTGTCCTTCCATTGATCAAGCACTGGGTACTGATTCTCTTGCTCTTGCACTTTCTTTCTTCCTCTCCCCCTCCCAACCGTAGCTGGTCCTCCAAGCTCGCAATGTGCCCGATCTGTCAGCGGGGGTCAACTGCTCCTTTGAGGACTATGTGGAGACAGAGGGACGGATCCAGGGTGGACACATCTTTTGCCTGTCTCCTTCTGCCCGGGACATCGCCCCAATCACTCGAAACAAAGGTCAGGGCAGGAAGGGCGATGAGCGATGAAGTCATGGAGTGAGGTCATTGGGCGGTAGCACTGAGATGTGTGGCTAGGGTTATGGCAAGTTATGGTGACATGCTTGAAGGGGGGGGTTATTAACTCAGAAAGACACAAAGTCTTTCTGATGCCATCTTTGTTGTTTTCTTTGGCCTCTTTATCGTTTTATTTCCTTTTTTTTTTCTCCTTTTAATTTTCTCTTCCATCTTAGCCACTCTGTACAGTATACTCACCATCACGAGCAAATGTATACCCCGCTAAAGGATCTTGTAGTACAGAATTGTAATGCTACTAGTTGATTTGCTTTGCATGTCTATATTCAGTATTCCTTGTCAGTTTCAATAACGGCCACACACTCGCTTTCAGAAGCCCAAACACAAGTCCAGCTTTATCTGCTGAAAATAGAACTGTTTTTGTATTCCCATTATCAACCATTGTGCACTGATGTCACTTTCATTTTATTTATCTGAAAGACTGGTTTTGTGCTTAACTTCATTTCAAAGCAGCAACTTCAGTGTGGTTTAGTGTAATGTTTAAAAATACCGACATCATTTTTTTTCTCCCAGAGATTATGCACCTGTTTTATGTCCAATTCTGTCACACCACAAAGATGGTAATAAAAACTTGTTTTGTATCCACATTCAAAGCACTGAAAACATGTCACATAGTGAGCATAGTTTCCTCAAAGCAACATCACAGTAGTTCTTCAACTGAGCCCATTATGCCCCATTATAAGTTCTCATCAGCCTTGGCATCCAAACACTGATTGGTGCTGCTATTTTTAATGCCACCCTACTGTGGGTGTGACAAGAGTAGTGTGTTGCTAGGCTGCAGTATGTCTTTGTGTATGTGTTATCTGTTAAGGGCACAAAAGTGGAATGCAGAAGTGTCACACTGTATCGACAAATAAGTTGTTTTAATATACGCCCGTATTTATTGTTTTTAAAGTAGTTTTTAGGTACGACTATAATTGTTTGCTAATGTATTTGACTTAGACTTCCCTGTGTCTGAAATGCAGGTGACAAGCGGGTGGTGAAACTTTACCTGAAGTCCAAGGAGACGGGCAAGAAGTTTGCCAGTGTCGACTTTGTCTTCTACAACTGCAGCGTCCATCAGTCGTAAGTGACAGTGATGACATGTTTTCTAACTTGATGGGTGAAAATGTTATTTTAGTCTTTTCCCTCTTGCTCTTTTAATGGCCTCTTTGTCCATTGGTACCATAGGCTGTCTCATGTTACTGTTCATGAGAGATACAGTTAGAGACACAGACACACACACACACATCTCTCTCCCCCTCCGACCTCCACAGGAGGCTTATGTTACATTTGAAGAGAAAAATCAAATGTGCCATACATGAGAAACGATCGAGACATGCAATGGTAATTCTACTCTTTTTATCATATCCCACAACACACACTAATTGTACTTCCATGATTAATTCATTACACAGTGGTCTGCCATAATGCCTCAAAATTTTGCACTCTAACTTAATTATTGTGTTTTTACCAGCTTGATTATACAAATAGAGTTAGCGTTTTTTAGCAATTACATTGTCAGCCTAGCACACCCCAAAAGGATCACAGCAAATATGATAATACTGGAACGATGTGAATGTGAATCTTCCGATGAGTCGGTCTCCTTCACACTCCAGATGCCCTCAGCTCTCAGTGCCTAGTTGCAGTTCACTGCCTCTCCTAATCCACCTTCTGCTGAAAATCTCTACCACCCATAGAGCCACACCCCTAGGTCAGTCCTACCACAAGCCTGGTGCACCCTGCCAGGGTAAAAGAATCCTCTAACTCCTCCACCCCCCAACACAATACCTTCCCTCCTGCTCAACCGGGGTTGATCTAGGGGAGGCTGAAACGTCTGCTGGGGTATTAGCCTTGGGGCAGCAGATGGCTTGGGGGCCCCTGGGGTACCACAGGGCTCCATCCTGGCTTCCCTCTGGATGCAGGATGAGCCTCCTTCGAGGATTGTCTACAAACACACACACACACAGACATACATGTGCAGTGTTACTTCACTCCTGCACTTACCGCTCACTGAAACCCCAACTGTCTTGGACACCTAATCCGTTACTGTGACCTTTAACCCAACCCCCTGCTCTTGTACACAAATCCCCTGCCACAACAACGATGATTAGCTCAGCTGGTTAAGGGTGTGGTGGTTTACGATGTCAACTCACAGTTAATTCATCTCCCACAAGGACCCCATAATGTCTGTGTTATCTTTCAATGTCTTTGTGTATTTGGGTGCATCTTGCATCACATCTTGTTAATCTTGTGAGTACAAATCATCTCATGTTAATAAAGAAAACTAACAGTTAAAATATAGTTGATATCATATCAGATATTCCAACATGTCACTGATCTCACAAATCGATTGAAAAAGTATGAGAAGTGACAGAGACAAGAGAGTCGCCCATGTGACGATATTAGCCCAATGAACTCTGATTAAGTCCGCTCTCTGTTCTGATCTAATACAACCTCTGAGTGATGTAATGGACATGTTTAACGAAGTTAGAGATAGGGCACGTTGCATCTTCTGTAGCGACTCTGATGGTGAAGAGAGATGCTGAGATAAGAATTCCATTTGGAGCTGGCACTATGTCCCGCATACCCGCTGTTCCCCCCCAGGCGTAAGTGTTTGCCATCTGATGAGATCAGACTGGTAATGTTGTTGGTGTAATCAGTTCAGGCCCGCACAGCCACATGCAAGGCCCTGTTTCCAGAATGCTTGGTCATTCTTTGCAGAGCTGGGTTTCCTCTAATGGGCTTGAACTTAAAATACTGCAGGCTCTTACACTATGCAGGCATCAGACATTCTTGAAACATTCAGAAACAGAATTGCAAGCACTAGCTGTGAATGAATTCCCACGCATCTTTTTCTTATTTTTTTCCTCCCCAGCATCATGTTGTACTTCCTGCTGTCTAGGCTTGTATACTGGAGTATAAATGCATACTGGAATTGCTTTGCCAACAGTTTAAGCTCACGTGCCTGAGACAGCCTCCTCCCACCCCCAGACATAAAACCCCCAAAATAAAATAAATAAATAAAATCCACACACGCCCCACCTTTTTATTTACTCAACTGATTACGTCGTGGCCCTTGCCTTTTCAAAAATGCCATAAATTTGCATAGCAGTACTAATATAATTAGAATTCCCACTGTTTCAGTTTAAGGGTTGCTGAGATTGAAATAGAAAATCGCCCGCGGCCATGATTGCTCCTTAATTAAATATTTCCATACGCTCTTTTTCATTCCACAGCCCCCCATTTAATAAAGATAGAGCATACAGTCTGGAAATGAATTAGAGTTTGGATGTCTGAATAAGGCTGCATGAAGCACCTTTTCTCAATATGGTTAATGTGGCTTGGCCAATGTCTGGATCATTTGTTGTGTGATTGAGGGTGCTTTTTGAAAAAAAAAAAATGTATTCAATTTCATAACAAGAAAGGGGCATGGTTTTTTGATGGAGAAAATGGTAGAAGAATAAAGCCAGGAACATTTGGAATACTTATAAAATGAATGGCCCATATAGACTGCTTTGTTTTCTTGTAAACACTAATAGATTTATGTGCACGGGCATTAGTCCCTACGTGTTTGATCAATCCCTCTCAAATTTTGAAGGGATGCAGTAATGATAGGAAAGACTATTTTGGAGGGCCGTTAAATTATTCACCTCCACTTCTTTCAAATGAATCGTGACCAATAAGTAACTCATTTTGCCAAGTGCACAAGTGTCAAACGCAGCTCACTAGGAGAGCTGATTGTGTTTAACACTCCAAGCTGACCAAGGAGAAGAGAGAGGAGGAAGTCAGTCTATTGTGTTTGGCCACTGCTGCTGCAAAGCTAGCGTATCTCCATTAGCATCTGAATATGAGCGGATTAAATTAGCATTATGAGCGTGGACATACGGGCAGCGTGTCTCCAGCCGCTCAAAGGCTCTGAGTGGCTACAGGCGATGGGGAGTGACAGCAAGAAGCAATAAGGAAGATATTGGGGGGTCTGAACAAAAGAGCCCACCTTTGGACACTAGAATTAAACGTCCTCAAATTGCCCTGGGTGGGCTTTTTATTAAAAGGGTGTGCACCAAGCCTAAAATAGAGACCTTGAAATCTTAAGGCAGCTCGTTACAGGGGGTCCTGGTTACTTGGAGGAACCAAAGAGCGAGCAGTAGGGGGTTGTCAGACAGGGCCTACTGCTGGCCTTGGGTGGCATGCATAATGGGCGACGTCTTTTATTTCAAAGGGCGTAACCATAAAAGTCACTAAAAGTTGGCAGTAGTTACCTGCTGATATTTTGCTCATTATTTCAATGTCGTTGGTACACTAACAAGGTTGATTTGACATGAATAAAGGAAAAAGGAAAAAAAAAAATCAGATATAAAGGATTATTATCGGGGTTTAGTGACAGATGTGTTGACTGGTGTGAATTACTAACTACACATTGTACTGCTCACTGTCTGGGTCTGGTTGCCTGCTGTGTTAAGTTGGTGTTGTACTGTATTTTGATGAACTGTGATCCAGTGTTGGTTGCCGGACAAAAAAAGTTATTCTTTGACATTCAAAATAGTATTTGTTAGCAAGAGAAGAAACCCTAACAAGCAGCACAATGAGCATGACTAACTTACCTCTCCTTCATTTGTCTTGCACCAGTAATGTCTTCTGTTCTTTTGTCCAGCATTGATAGCCCTCCCTCTGATTCCTGCAACTTCCTTTGGGACACAATTTTAAGCTTAAATCCCAGTTCTGCTTTTTGACTCACAGCACTGTATGCTAACCTCGCGTAGCCTAATCGCTTTCCCTCCATTTGTTGGCAACATTGACAAATCTCCTATTTGCTCTTGTGTGGTATTAAGAGGCCTGTTATTTCCTTAGCTGCACATCTTTCATTCTAAATGGACAGCTTCTGTCAGCACAATGCTAAATTGGTCAATTAAAGAGGCAGTGGGATTGAATTAAGCTTGAGCGTCTGATGTTGCTTAAAAGGAGGGGTCTGGGCTAGAAACGATCGCTTAAAACGTGCACCTAACAAACGAGTGGCCCTAATTGATCCAAATGAATCCACATCAGGCTTTGATGGATTCATATACGGGCTCCATCTCAGTGTTCACAAGTTAAGACCCTCATTTTTCATTTGCTGTGGGGAAGGGGAGCTTGCTTTTTACACAGGGTTAAAACACACTTGAGAGCTTGTCAGGAGTCATTCAGGCAGAGGCACAAATTTATACCTGGTGGATGTGGCTGAATACGAATCAACCTGCTCGCTTTCTCAGCTTACTTCTATTAAATGTAGTATTTTATTGTCTTTCCAATAAACCATATGCTCAGTAGCTGAAATGAGTCGCAGAATAAATGTTCTAACTAACCTCATGCTGAAGACAAAAGGCTTTAGTAAGCTCTGTAATAAAATGAAACAATTTTATTTGCTAACTCATAATGGTTACATTAGATTATGCAGTACACATAAATGAGATACCAAGTGGCTAAGCATCTCTCGAGGAGTAAGAGAGCGCCAATAACATGATGCCTTGTAGATAAACTGCACTTAAACCTGTTTGGCTGTCCCTTAAAGGTCCCTTTAGATGGTGAATACACACTCATAAACGCTTCCCCACTTCCAGCCTAATGTTTCCTCGCTCTCCTGTGAGACCTCTCACCCCCTTTACCCCCTCTCTCCCATCTCTCCCACGATACCTGGCGTCTACATCTCTGTCAGGGAAATCCACCTGCTTTTGATCTCTTTCTCTCTCTTTCCTTCTGTCCTTGCTCTCATCTTTCAGCCTGTCTGTCTGCACCTCGCCTCAGTTAAAGCAGGTGAATTCAAAATCGCGAAGCACTCTTAGTCCCACGGATGAAAGCAGGGTTTAGACAAAGGGTAAGGGGGAGAGGGTGAATGAAAGAGTTGAAAAGAGTGAGAGAGGCAGAAATGAAGTGACAGAAGGAGGTAGATTGTAATAGACAGACAGAATAAAGGACTGGAGGGAAATGTAAGGATGGGAAATGTATGCAGAGAGGCCAGGTTTGAGGAAGATTATTGAACACACAGAAGCAGCAAGCAGTGGACAGTTACAGGCAAGTGGGGAGTGATGAATGAGGGAATGAGGGAGGGGGGTACATATGTTAGATAGCTAGCTGGAAGATGGGAGGAAGATATAACAGAATATGAAACGGGGTGGCAAAAATCAACAAACAAAAAAAAGAGAGGGTTTTGAAAAATAAGGATGAAAATTTAAATAGCATTAATAGCATCTATTTGGCTGGCTGAAGAAACCTCTCTTCACGCCTTTAAGGTGGATGACCCATGGTGATATGTGCACAGTCCCGCCTGCACATATTGCTCCTGCGCGACATCTATACATCATACGAAACCCGCCGCTCCTCTGTCAAATGGCAAGAGAGCACCGCCCACTGTAGGTGTGTTAAATTTTCAGGTGACCACATTGAGTATTCCTGCTGTATTTGCATTGTCGTGGGCCAATATAGATGCCTCCCACAAACTGCATGAATGTACATGTTCCCAAGTTACAATCAATAAAGAATGCTTATTCTCAAATAACTACAAATCCTCAGCCTGTAGGCAAAATGAGCCAGGTCAGGCAGGTGACGCATTTCCCTGCAGACACGCTGGGGGATGAGAACGCCACACCTCCAGTGCTGCAGGTCAGGTGGCTGGCTGCTCACAGCTGGCACGCTTCCACCCCTTCTCTGTTGGTGTTATGAGCCGTTACTATGGGTTACTGGTTGAGTTCCGGGTCAAGCGGCCTCGTTTCGGCAGAATGATAAATGCTGCTGTTTGCAAGGAGGCAGCAGTGATGCTGAGGGAGGAAATAAGTGTGCTGTTGCAGAAAAGAGAAAGACAAGTGGTCTTGAACAAATATCTACGAACGTACAAGTTCATGATGCTAACACTGAGACAGCTTTTGAATGCAGTTGGCCCAGGGTAGATTGATCAATCGATTGATCAACAGTCGATTTAAAACATGCTTATTGTGGCTATATACCCAAGCCACAGGTACTTTCTGAGGTTTGCGTTCCAGGGCGTAGCCTATGAATACCTGGTGCTGCTATTCGGGTTGTCTCTTATTCTTCAAACTTGTGCGAAATGTGCAGAGGCAGCATTGGCACCCTAGAGAGGGGCCTCTGCATCTTAGCCTATCTAGACGACTGGGCTCTACTAGCTTTCTCCAGAGATCAGGCAGCAACACAGCTGGCGCTGGTTCTATCCCACAGTTAGGCACTGGGTTTCTGTTTTCCTGCCACTGTTTACGTTTTTCCCTGCAAAGTGGAGGGGAAAAAAAAGAAATGACACATTGTGACAGACTGCACGCCCCACACACAGTCCATTCCATATGCGAATTTCACTGAACTTGCTTAATGAAGAGAGATGACATGATAAAGAGAAAATAAAATAACACACAGTCCTCTTCCAGCAAGTTCGATCAAGTTATTAGTTATCAAGTTATAGAAAGTGATGAACCGGTTTAACTTTTTCTGTTACTGTGCCATGACAAATGATGCTGTAAAGCAGTACAATGACTGAGACTGAAGTCAGGTGACCCTGTTAACTTCCTTTCTTTTTTAATCTCTCTCCATTTTAGCTGTCTTTCTTGTGTAAATGGCTCCTTCCCATGCCACTGGTGCAAGTATCGCCACATGTGCACCCAGAATGCCAACGACTGTTCTTTTCAGGAGGGCCGTGTCAACAACTCTGAGGTAAGATTCATTGAGCAGATTAGTGCACATTGCTGTCACTCCACTGCAACATCTTTTGCCGAATCTATATTTGTTACCTTTACCTTCACACTCTCACTGTGGTTTTCTCCTCATATTATCCTGCTTTGTGCGTCTGCTGTCTGTATGTGTGATAGTGGCTTTTGGCACAGTGACAACAGCTTGTGTACTGTGCAGCAATAATTCTGTCGTGGCCCATAAGGCCATAAGCAGGCTTGGATGAATGAATGTCTATGGAAATACTGCCTTGTTCTTACATAGCCAAATGCTGCATTAGCATAAAAGCTAATATCAATCGTGCCTTCTGGCAGCTACAGCAGGCATCATGCAAGGCATAACAAGTGTTTGTCAACTGCTGGAGTATAAACAAGGATATTAGTGATAGATGCAGAGCCGTGTTATGTTTTCAGGGTGGTTTTCTAGTTTCTTTGTCTCATACACACCAAAGACAGTTCTGTATATATTAACAGGCACAGAAAAATGCACTGAAAGGCGCATCTCCTCTGTGGACTTGCATATGTAAATCCACTGCACTCCCAGGTGACTGACAGTCCTGCCTGTGCTTTATGTGATTGATGCCCCACACACACACACACACACACACACACACACACACACACACACACACACACACACACACACACACACACACACACACCCCTACCCCTCCTATCTCCTTATGTTGTGGCCTGACTTTCGCTGTTATCTCTATGCTGATTAAAGTCCCCCCTTGTCGGTCAGCCCAAATCACCGGCCTTTATTAATTGGCCGACCTTTATCCAATTACTTTCGTCTTTCTCTTCCCTCAACCTGAGCTGTGCAGAATCCCAAACGCTAGCAAGTTAAATCACAGCCTCAGTGCCCTTCCAAAACAAGACACGGGCCTAGCCTTCATGGCTCATGGAGCTAACGTTAGCGGATTAGTGCACCCATCTGCAAGGCACAGGGAGAGCGCTGGCTAGCATCCTCTGAGCTGAGAGAGGCCAGAGGGGCAACGGATGGATAAACAGGAAAGGCCTGCAGGGATGAAAGGGAAAAAAAAACAGAGGAAAGCTGGAAGCAAGTAAACATATAAAGTCAGTAACACTGGTGAATGATAGGAGAATTTTTTTCTGAGGCATAGCATGTGCTAGAGTAAGATTTGGAACTGAATAAGCTTACATGAGTTTATCAGTTGTTTGACAGGACATTAAGTAGCTGGACGTTATTTAATGACTAATTGAGTAAGTCTTTTTTTAAAAATCTCAAACTGAGGATTTCAAATGTTGGCATTTGCTGAATATATAGAGGAAGATGATCATTGGAGTGAGGAAGACAGCAGGAAAACAAAAGGGATAGACAGACCGGCTGACAGTGGCATGTGGACAGAGAGACCTCTCCTGTCACCTCGTCTGCCCAAGAAACCACCGACCACATGCTCCACAAGAGAAACCATCAACTGCACCGTCTCACGCACACACGCACACAGCATAAACACACAAGTACTATGTTTTGTCTTTTATGCAACTGAAGTATAAACATTCTTACAACACGTGCACACACACACGTACATACATATTCACAAAGTCATTCATCATCCTTCTCTTAGCTGCCTTATCCATTAGTTGCGCTCTCAATGCCCCAACAAGTACAGCTCTTCCTGTAGGCTAGGCTTATCCTTCTCCTCTCCAGGTCCTTCTCTCTCTACCTCATCTCCACTTTGATGCTCAGTCTCCACTTGTTTTCTTTTTTCTCATCCATTTTGTCTTTTTTCCTCACTTTCCGTGCTGGCTGTACAAAATATATATATTTTTAAAAAAGGAAAGGACTACGGAGATTTTTGCTTTGCTTTCTTATCCATCTGATGGTTTTACCTCTTGGGATTGCATGAGATCAGGGATGGGTATTTGTGTTCAAATATGCTTGCACCTCTAATTTAGACACCCGGCAATCCGTTTTTTGTCTCCTTTTATGCTCTAGCTTTATCTTGAATACAAAAAGCAGTGTTAAACATAAGGGTGAAATCTGCTCTCCTGATGGCAGGCATTTCACTCAGACCTTTAACACTCTCACACACAGTAGATAGGATTGGATAAGACTCATTTTCAGGCAGATAGAAATCAGATAGAAGCGTTTACACAG
This sequence comes from Pelvicachromis taeniatus, assembly GCA_015108175.1. Taxonomy (NCBI): domain Eukaryota; kingdom Metazoa; phylum Chordata; class Actinopteri; order Cichliformes; family Cichlidae; genus Pelvicachromis; species Pelvicachromis taeniatus. The sequence goes on along the minus strand of VURO01023244.1, from coordinate 13,033 downwards.
GGTTGATGGGAGCCAGTTCTTCCCACCTGACTCTGTGGTGTAAGTGGTGTTCTACTGACGAGACGGTAGCTGATCATAAGTCGAAGCATGACATAAAACGAATGAAGTTCCAGTTTTTTAACCACTGTTTCAATTTAAAAAACAAAACAAGCCCCATTATTTGAAATATTAAAATAGTTTGACAGCTGTATGTAAGATATTTCTTTTTCTTAAGAACCTTAATTTTTTCCTTTTTTTCCCCTCAACCTCTCATCTGACAGTATCTAAATGTTGTGTTACCATGGCAACCCAGAGGATTGGCATGCTGCCGATGAGGGGACCCCACCCCCCCACACACACGCACACACACACACACACACACACACACAGACAGACTTTATTTTGCGTTCTTCTCACAAAACCAGCATGCCAGTGAGTGCAATCTCATCCATCTGTAATTTTTCCCTCAAATTACACTGTGATGGAAGAAAATAAAGATATAAATAAATAAACAAGTTTAGAGAATGAAAATCCTGCTAAAAGGTTTTGAATAAGCCAACCAAAGAGTGAAGGTGTTGTTCTTTTTTGTGAACGGACTGTGTCAAAAGAGGGAGCAAAGTGAGGCAAAGACAGAGTAAGCAGAGAGGAAATAAATATAATGAGTGACATTTCCAAATCAAATATGCATGAATCAACAATGCTTCCAATGGCACAACAAACAAATTCTCGAATTAAGGAGCATTCGTGCGGAAAATTGCGGGAGAGGAGTAGGAGTTACTTTATTCTAAAAACAAAAAAAAAAGCTGGAGAGGGAGGAAAAGTGAAGCAAAAACGAATGGAAGGTCTCCTTGATGAATTATTTCCTCTTTCTTCTAGAGGAATTTTAACTTTCTTTGATTACTTCCTTTATTTTTCCTCTCCTCTCCTCTCCTCTCCTCTCCTCTCCTCTCCTCTCCTCTCCTCTCCACTTCTCTTCCCTCTCATCAGCTTTTCCTCCTGCCTCTCTCCCTTTTCCTTTTTATTCTTCTCATTCATCTGTCTTGACCTTAAGGCAAACCTGGAGCAGAGAAGAGGCCATTGTATTTTTTGGATTGATGTTAAGTACTGCTCATTAACCACACCTCTGCTAACTGCTACAGGCTCAATTGTTCTTTTATTTTAGCTGAAAGTTTACATAAAATGTTATTAAGGTCCACAAATTCCATAACCTCGGGGTGTGTGAAATCCTTTCAGAGCTTTTTTGTGCATATTGAAATAATTCACAATGCACTAAAATATATTGAATCATTTTTTAAAGCTATTTTTTAAACCACTTTTCAGTTATGTTAGTGATGTTTTTTGTGTGTCCTCGATCCAGTGAAAGAGTGTATCTTGATCTGCTATCCTGTCCAGTAACTTATTAACATCATTTCTGCACGTGTATGAGTCTGCATGCCTCGATCCCTTGTTGAAACAGCATGACCCTTCAGTGGTCCAGGGACCAGATTCAACTGACCCCCCGCCCCCCACACACACTCCTACCCTCTCACTGCCCCCCCCGCCCCCCCGTCTCTCCCCCTCCCCCACTAAGACAATTCCCCTGAGCTTTCCCACACTCACATCAAAGGACAAGACTCTTGAGGGTGTGTTTGAGCACCCTGCTCTGGAATGTGAGTGTGTTAATATGCGTTGTGTGCGCGTGTTTGTCTGTGTGTGTTTTACAAGGCTGTGTTGGTTTACTGTGTTGTTTGGTCTTTGTTGGACTTTTACGAGGGATGATGAGGCCAGAGGGTGAAGAGCAGGAAGCTGTGCCCTGCCTGGGAGAATGTGACATCATGAATTTTGGGTGGCACCAGTTTAATTTCTTCAGAAATTTAGGGCGTAGTTGATAATAACCACAGGGCAGCAGTTGATTAGTTTTCTAGTTAATTAGCAGTAATCCTGTAAGTCCCACGTTTACTGGCTGCAGTGTTTTAAAAAAAAAATGCATTTCAATATAATACATGGGGTTTGTTTGCCTTGAAATAGATGATTTGCACTTTGGTCTTCTGTGGACAGTTGGAATTTTCTATACTTCTCTGTTGTAATATAATAAATGTATCTATGAGGCTGAGCAGTATGATTAGCAACTGTTAATGTGTTCTTCACAGTGGATGGAGAACTTTTGCCTCTTGCAAATACTAAATGCAATGCTTTTGGTGAAGAGGTAAACGATCTTCTTTTTTCTTTTTGTTTTGACTATGCTTGGTGGAGCATGTGTACTAAGGCTTATCGTCTTGCTGCATGGCTACTACCAAAGAGCCAAACTGAACATCTGTAAAAGCCAGAGCCAGCACCATGGCACACCACTCCTCTTATTGGGCATGCTTTGTAGAATGAGACACTCAAGATCCATTTCACCAGCTTGGTGCCAGTACAAACAAGCAAATGTGTCATAAAGGCCTCATGAAAGCCTTTAAAGTAGAATATCTGTGTAAAAAGGTCTAATAGTCGAACGGCCAGGATGTCTTGTTTCCACAGAAACTTTGTGTGCCATATTGGTAATTCAATGGGTTTCAATCTGTAAATTCTTTCCTTAACATAGGAATGGTTGGTTTAGAACAAGGGTGCCAAACATAAGGCCTGTGGGCCAGAATCAGCCTGGTGATGACTTCAATCAAAGATTTTGGACTTTTGACTGTGTTTTACAGTAGTAGTAGCAGTTCCCCATTGCCATTCATACAACACCAGTAGTTTAGTAGAAGTAAAATAGTTGACAATTCTTCTTGTTTTTAGAATCTACTATAAAAATGTTGGTTAAATAAAAGGAATTAACCCAAACTTCATGTTTTGTAAATACTGCACAGTCAGGACAATGATCTGCCAAAATCTTTTCTGTAATTTACACACATATCATGTAGAAAAACTGGGATGTACTGTTGAAATTGCACTTCTTTTTCTGATATTAAGACATTTTTGGGATAAAATGTTCAGTTAAGTGTTTTTACAGTGGAGGAAAGTGGAGTTTCACAGGTCCAACCCACACAAACTGGGCTGCATGTGGCCCATGATGTAAAGTGAGTTTGACATCCCTGGTTTAGAACATTCTCCGTGTATTTCTAATGTTTTCAATTACATTTCTTTTCTGTCTGTGTTACATAATACAATCCGGAGAGGTCTGTGTACAAAGTAGACTTCACTTCCAACTTTGGTTTGCGTAATTTTTTTTATCTCGGCGGTATAAAACCACAAAATTATCCTGCCATTCCACATGCTTTTATTTTGTTTTGTGCCTCAAGAATAGAGAAAGCTCAAATCAGACATTTTGTTCTTCTCTTTGTGCTTTTTCTTCAAATTTGAGTGGGTCACAAAAAGATTAAGGCTACAATTTTCCATATAAGAAATATAAACAAATATAAATGCAGACTGTTGGAGCTACATATTGAGCCAAAAGAATTGGTTGATGTTTCTCCTTTTAGGCTGATCTCTGAATTTAGACTAGATGAATTGCATGCAGTCCACTCTCATTGCTGTTATATTGAAAGTGGCATAATGGAAAATGTGGTTCTGTACTCTGCTGCAGCCTTGTTAGCTCAGGCATTTTTTTTTCTCTGAGAAACAATGGTTATGGTGAACACTGCCAGTGTTTCTCTCCATCTGGACAGAGCAGGGTACTGTGTGAATCGTGGCAAGATCTGTGGTCTTTTGCCATTAGAGGTGTGCGCTCTTCTCTTTTCGGATCCCCCTGATTGTTACTCTCTTCCCTTGCTTTTATCTGTTGTCTTGGATCCAGTTTTGTAAAGTTCAATGATTATACTTGTGGAAAAAATGTCGATTGATCATATTGTTATTTTACACATGCTTTTGGCCCCCAAATTTAACAAACCTACACTTATATGGAAAATAAGAGGTTGATGGAGGAAATTTAGGTCTACCTCCTCTGTGTTTGTTCTTTGTCTGACTCTCTTCATTTATCTCTCCATTTTCCTCAATTTCAACTTCAGCATTTTGCTCAGTCTCTCACCGGCTTCACTATGTCGCTACATAGGGTAATCAAGGTTTTCTTTGACCGGCCTTCTGCACAGAGTGCACACTTCCACTCTGCAAACCCTTTGATGTAAATGGAAATAGCTGGTTGAGAGAAATACGGTGGAAAGTCTCGGTCTGTGTTTACACCCTACCAGATGGTTCTAAATAAGCTGGGGGAGAACACAAATACATTTTTCTTCGAAATCCCTAATTTAGAGTACCGCTTCGGACCGTCCTGGTGGTGCTTGTAAGCAGGGGTGGTTGTTCGAGGAACTTTTAACAAGCTTTCCTTGAAATCGGAATTCCAAACCATGTTACAGCAGACTGAATAAAAATTGCTGTGCAACAAGAGGTTTGACTGATGTCTGTTATCTAATTGAACTGTCAGCTAAAAGGATTCATTATGTTTGCCTTCTTTTTGTCTATGTGTGTGATTTGACAAATAAATGTATTTGTTATTTATATTGCACTTGCATTTAGCCCAAAATATAATGAAGCTAATAGCCAATTTCTTGTACAGTATATTAATGCCCCAAATTCCCATTTTCTCTGTCTGTGCAGCCTTTCGAGACACTTGCATCCACAGTTTTAAAATGCTTAACGTACTTTTTTGAATGGTTAATCTATCCCAAGAAAACAGCATCTATGTATAAAATCACAGCTTCTCACAGGGTAGAGAAAGATGACTTCTGTGCAACATCGGAAGAATGCATTTTTTTCTGGAAAACCCAGTAGTTTAAAAATGTTTATTGGAAATGAATATATGCTTCACTAATTAATTCTTCTTCGTCCTCCTCTTTTACCTAATAACTACTAAATCGGTATTGTTGCAATATGTAACATATTTCACTGAAAAGAATAAGGATAATGGGATTGGTCGTAAGGCCCCATGGTGCAGAGGGATCTAATAATAGAGAGATCTTGTGTGTTTGGGTGTGTGCATGCCTCTGTATTCATTTCATTTTATTATTTTTACCTTGACAGCTGGGCAAAGGAAGACCTTTTTACCTCCAAGACTGTATGCCTTTGGGCAAGATGTAAAACAAATTCTAGAGGTGTGTTTAGTGTGTGTATGTCTTAACTTCATGTTATGTCCTCCTGGTTTTGGGAAACTGGTCGCCATGGGAACGGACTCTCCCTCCAGGTGGTGTGTAATGGAATGCGATCTCTATGTGCCTAGAGAGATCACATTTGTGTGTGTGTGTGTGTGGGATACCTGATTTTTTCTTTTTTTTTTTTCTTTCAGCATTTTGCTCTGCAAAGTACTTTGTAAGTATCAAAAGGACAGAGATAATTGGTTTGGTTCATTTGATACACGGTGGCTAAAAGCTTGACTTTTCTGTGCGTGGTTTAGATAGAGGCAGAGTGGGAGAGAGAAAGAGAGAGTTAATTGTGTATGCCCTGCCCAGTCCTCACTTATAAACTCAATGCCCTCATACAGTAGGGCATGAAAAGGCAGAGGAAAGGAGGGAGGGAGAGATACAGCTGAAATAAAATAGAATGAAGCAAAGTAAATAAAGTAAGACAGGCAGAATGAAGACGAGGTGCAGAGGGAGACCGAGAGAATCACATGCTGCATGTTTGGTCGTGTCTGCTACCATGCGTTCTGGGTGAGGCCACTTCCTCTGTGACCCCAGCCACCCCTGTGCTGCTGCTGACTTGGTCTGGTCTGCCAGCTCTGGAGAAAGCTGCATAAGGGGAAAGAGAAGGGTGACGAAAACTCTTGAGAATACTGGTTTGTCTTTATATGTAAGACTGTGTGAAAGCTGATGCATGGGCAAACAGCAGCTGAGTACTCACAGATTTTTCGGGAGAAATGGCGAAAAAGAAAGATCTTTTCCAGGGATAAAATTCTTGGCTCTCTTGAAGCTCAGGGTACAGCTGGAGCACTTCTCCCGCTCTCCAACCTCATTCCCTCCTCCTCCTCTTCCCTCTCTTTTCAGCCTCGTTCACTTCCTCCCTTGCTTCTCTCTCTCTGATTCTTGCTGCGTTTCTATCTTTTCTTTTTAATTTTCGTCTCATTTTCATAACTGTGACACAAGTTTGCTGATTTGCACTTTTTTTTTTAAAAATGTAAATAAAACCAATCATAGCACTAGTAGGAACATTAAAAGTGTTGCATCTTCTCCACGGGTTGCACATAAAGTAGTAGCTGTAAAGAGGAATCTGTTTACGGGATAAAAAAAAAATGTGGATGTGTCCTTATGTCTTGCACAGCTGCAGAAATTCCACATGTGATAGTTTACATCATGGGTTATTAGATTTTGTAGGGAAACCCCTCTTCCCCCCACCCCCACCCCCGTTGATCTGGTGTTATTGGGCAAAAGTACATTTAGTGGGACTTCCAATTAGGAATATAAGGAATAACTTCATCAACAGGATTTATTTATTTTTTTTAGATGCTTTTCAGAAGATGCTTTTCTTTCCCATGTACAGATTATAAACAAAGTACCAACCATATCTTCACTTCTTTGGTTGTTTGATCAGCCAACAGCCAGGGGATATGCACACCCACCCTTGCACCACAAACACAGAAACAGTGGAATTCTGAGATGGAGAGCAGGGGAAAGTCCCTGCTAATCTAGGCCTTCCAGTCTCGCCTTCTTTCTTTCCATTGACATTCACACAACTTCTCTTCTCTTCTCTTCTCTTCTCTTCTCTTCTCTTCTCTTCTCTTCTCTTCTCTTCTCTTCTCTGCTGGACACAAACTTGCTGCTGTTCAGACTGTGACTCATACAGTAGGAATGCCCGACATTAACATGTGGAGAGATAGGAGAAGGAAAGTGAGGGGAGGATGGGAGAGTAGTACAGCTGGGTACAAATGTAGCAGGTTGTGTACAGAAGGGGAAAAGATGAAAAAAATATGACTCTTAGTGGGTCAAGGTTGAAGTCTTTGATGCATCTTGAGGATTCAAGTGAGTGAGAATAAGAAGGAAGCAAGGAACCCGAGCAGGAAATGATTATTTGACTCTGTTTACACACCAACAGCTGTTGCATTTCTCTTTTCACTCTCCTTCGCTCTCACTCTCTCTCTCCTTAGAGAGAGCAGACATGTAGAGTTGATTAGAGAATGGATATAATGAGTCATCAGTGTCTGGATTGTGTATATTTGTGCGTGCACATGTATTATTGCTTATGCACATCAGAAGTGTTTGTGCGTGTCTACAAGCATGTAAACTTCTGTGCACGACCGGTCAAGTGATAAGTGAAGTATGCTGGACCCATGCAGTGTATGTGTGTTGCATGGTTACCAGTCCCAAAACAATTGTATCTAAAGACATGCGAATAGTCTTGTGATAACACTAGAAAAAACAAGATTGGTGTGCGTGTTTGTTTGTTTGTTATTATGTCTGGCTTTGAATGAATGCATGTGCGTCTTTTTTGTTGTTTGTTGCTTGTGCCAAGGTGACCGTGGTTTTGTCAGTGTGCACTATCCAAATGTCAGTGTGTTCTACAAATTAGTTGCGTATGAGCAGTCATGTCTTTATGCATGGTGCCCAGGTGGGTATCTGGCCACTTGTGTGCTGTTTTTAAAATGTGTTTGCCATAGTTTATGAGGGCTTTTGCGTGTTCGTGCACAGTTGAGCGCCTGTGAGTGTGTGCACAGCTGCAAGGGTGTGTGTTTGCGCATGTTAAGATCTTGAGAACAAAGCGTGGCTGGGCTCAGTGTCCCTCCAGACATTACGTTGCTCTCCTTTGGAGCAGACCCAGCAGCAGAAGTAGGTCGGCCGACAGCGCTCCTCCTCTGGGTGGGGGAGAACCGGCAAGAGATCTGGGTTGGGTGGAGGTATGGGCTGGCACCCAGGCCACATGCACAACACTAAACAGATCTAGGCTTGCATGCTTAGAGGCTGTTTACACAGTTATCAGGACAGGATAAGATGTAAATGTTAACATTATTTATTTAAAAAAAAAAAAAAAGTAACCCTTGGAATAAATTGGAGGCATTATTTCCCCCATACATGTTATCACACTCAAGAAGATTTGGCTTTTAAAAGGTAAAATTGTCCCAGAGCAATTGTTCACGTTTAAAAAATATATATATTTTTGTCACAGAAGCAGTGTATAAGATTTAATAACAAAGCTGAAAATTTGGAAAGTTGGAATTAGGGAAAAAAAGGACTATTTGATTTATAATAACACACATGTTTTTTATTGCTTTGGGGCTTTTGGGTGTTAAACACTTAAATTGCTGCTGCTGTCTTGGCCGGTCTTCATGGAATATTTTAAATAGATGTGTTTAAATAATATGTTTGTTACAAATTCGATTACTATTTAGATATAGTTGTGGATATATGCGTATATATTTTTGACATTTATGTCATTCTTATTACTGTCAGATTAATGTTTATCTGTTGAATCAGATGCAGCATTAATCTTAGAAAATCATAGAATTGAACCTGGATTGGAGCACAGCTAACTGGAGAGACAGAAGGTTATACTTGGACTTCGGTATTGTCACAAATAGGGACAAGGATGACCACCGCAGCTAGTGCCTATGTGCAGCCAACCGCAGGTGGAACTGAAGATCTCAGTGCATAAGTCTGGCTCTTCTGTTTGGCAGGAAATGTTCAAGCCATCAGTTTCCAAATGAAAAACTTTGATAGGAATTTTTTTTTTTTTGTGCAAGCCGGGGTGGAAACTTATTGAGCTATTATTTTATTTTTCATATGTACAGACGGGAGAAACATGAACTTGAGCCAGTGAACTAATAAAATATAGTGCTGTTTTTGCAAGCATTATAGCTTCTACTTCAGCTCATAATGTGCCGATGTCAGACCCTAATGAAGTCATCATGGCATTGGTATTCATCAGCTGGCATAAGCGATAATACCTTCTGCTTGTTTTCTTGTGACACCATTATGCAACTTTGAGTTTAGAAGTTCAAAGTAGCTCAGTCATATTAAGGAATGTGCTTACACGTACCTGCATACACACTACAGTATTTATCTAAGATATGACCCAGTGTTCAAATGTGGAAACTGCCCAACGTTTGATTTACATTCCACAGCAAAACAGCAGCTTGCTCAAATTATAGTCTGTGCTGCAAACACAGAACATGGGCTCAAGATCAGAAGTGTGAATCTGTTTCTTTATACTCATTTGTAGAGTTTTTTTTTTTTTTTAAACACATGCATAGCAAGTTTTTCTGTCACAATGCAGTGTGTATGTGTCGTGAGGGCAGAGGACCGGGGGCAGAGCAGCACAGGAAGTTCTGACTTCCTCCACGATCACTGAGAAACCCTCCCCATGGCAAAGATGTCCGGTGGAGTTGACTCACCGGAGATTTATTGTAGCGCTGTAACTTGTGTATTAGTGTGCATCTTTGTACGCAGTGTATATGTAGTTCACTGTGTACTACATATAAGCTGTCTCCCATGTTTCCACCTTAAGCACGCTCTCTCTTACTCTCTTTATTGTCTTATTTTTTTATTACACTTCCCACGTTTTGTTCCATATTTTCTCCGAGTCCTTTTCTCTGTGGAAGCTTCTAGTGCCTATACTAGCTGACTACGAAACATCTTTGGGCAGCTGCTGCTTGTTTTTTTGTGTGTTTTTCCTTTCTAATGCATAAATTAGCATTCATCATTGACATGACAATTGGCTCTTTAGTGTTCATGCATGTGTGTATTTTGTGCGCACATGGATTGGCCAGGCAGTAGAGGAAGCTGTCATGGGAGTGTCTTGCTCTAGGACAGATAACATTACCCCGCTGATGCTTACATAACTTCCAGGCAACGCCACGTCACAAGTGACCCAGACACACACACACACACACACACATACGCAGTTGCTCCCACATAAACATACACACATACTGGTATATGTGTACCCATCTAGATAGAACAGCTGCCTCCACGATGCTCCGATCGTGGGATACAAAGGTCATATGTCTGTGACTGTGATGTACTTTTAAGATAAAGGAAAAGCATTCTAGAAGTCTTTTTAGAAATGAAAAGTTTTTTTTTTTGTGCCTCTGTGTTATCGGGAAATCCATTTGTGGCTAGTTGTTCTCTATGTAGGTCATCTTGCAAACAGGCTCCTTTGGTTTAATACCAGTATCACGCACACATGCGCACACACACTATCCCATGAGGGTCTGTGTTTCCTTTCAATGTGGTAACCACATGTTTAGTGATGAAGGGAATTAAGGGAAAGAGAGAAAGTGGTTCGCTTATTTCTAGAAGCTGATTATTGCTTCATTCTGCTGGAAAAACGAGATGGTACCATACACTGTTGGGTTACACTAACTGTCAGCAGTGTTGGCTCATCAACAGATGTGTGTTTATGCAGTGTGTAGAAGTTATTTCTATACTACAGAGGTAAGTAAATTGATCGTGTGTCAGGCCACTTTTCTTTCTTGCGGGTTTTTTTTTTTTGTTGTGTTTAGGGGGCCCTGCCACAGCTGTTAAAGACAGCTGTAACATGGGAAACATCTGAAGTGTTGCATCATCTTCTTAGTCCGTGCCTGTGTATGTACATGAATGTGTGTATGAGGAGCTGCGCAAAAACACACGTTTGTGTGTGTTTGTTTGTCTACAAGTGTCTGTGTGAATGAGAGTGTACAGAAGTAAGCTTTCTGCAGGTTTGAGATGGAGAGTTTGGTGTGTTCGTGTAGGCGTGTGTGTTCGTGTAGGTGTGTGTGAGTGTCTTTTTTTTAATCTTTTCTGTGTCACTAGAATGTAATTATTTTGTTTTTCACTTAACTGGACTTGTTGCTCATTATGACAGTGTTTTTTTTTTTCATTTGACACCTTTCTAAACATTCCTCTGTATTGCCCGGAGTTTATCATGGTTTTACTATTTCTATCTCTTGTGTGCAATACAAAACATGCTTTGTATTCATTCCTGTGGTCCTCTTTGCTTTCTTGAGGCAGAGTCTCTCAAAACTAGAATATGTCATTGACCACCAGATGAACCCCCACATTAGACCACAGACCTCATATTTATTTTATTAACCCTTCCAGTCAGGACTGCTTAGTTCCTGCTGTGTGCAGTGTGCTTTATCAGCAAACATAAGTTAGATATGAATCCACCCTCAGACACTGCTTTCCATTATATGATGGCTTCATGTCAGAGTGAACACAATGGTCACAAAGTGGCAACTGCAGTCTGACTAGGTTGGATATAGTAACATTTATGTCAATGAGTCTGACTCTTGGAGCCAGAAATATTACATATCACGTTCCTTAAAATAATGAGGTCTCTTAAATTGCCTTGTATACGTCAATTATGCTAAGCTTTGCCTCAACTTTGATAACCTGTTACCCATGATTATGAGCAACCATAATATCATAGCTGAAGTTGTTTTTAATTTGTAAATGTCACTGATTGCATTGGGGCAAATAGATACCTAAAGATACCCTTGACAAGAAATAGCTTTTAGCAAATGTGTTCATGTCTGATTTTTGAGGATTTTTCATCACAGTAGGCTCACAACAGTGCAATATTTCCTCAGAGAAATTAAACTAGTCTTTGCTGCTCTGATTGTCTCTTGTTGTGGTTGATTACACACGCTGATTCCTTGCTGTGGTGCAGGTAGAGTCATATCACTGCGTGTCATGTAGAATTTGACTTCATATCTCACCTGTGGCCTGAGCTGTCTTTAACTCAGAAGGCGGAAGAAGAAACAGATGGAAGATGAGAAGAGGAAGAGCAAAGGGGAGCGGGGTTGGTTAGCTGTGTTGTCTAGGACTCCAGTAGGATTAGGCAGAGGAAGTTGTGACTCTATTCGTGGCGCTTAAAGGGTAGAGCTGGGGGTGAGACCAGAGAGTGACGTTACCCCAGTGTGAATCGAGGACCACAGTGACTTATTTGTACATTTGCACACAAACAAACACGATTGAAAGCCTTTTCATTGGACACATACAGGCGTTTGATTATCTCGGGCTTTTGTGAATGAAAGTCAGTATAATATTGTATGACTTCACAGCTCTGTGTGTGTGTGTGTGTGTGTGTGTGTGTGTGTGTGTGTGTGTGTGTGTGTGTGTGTGTGTGTGTGTGTGTGTGTGTGTGTGTGTGTGTGTGTGTGTGTGTGTGTGTGTGTGTGTGTGTGTGTTGAATAGCAGGACAAAGAGTGTCTTGTATTTTGGCAATGGTTTGGGGGGTAGTTGGGCTTGTTGGGTCCAGTCCTGGGGGCCAGGGATGGGAATGTTCAGTGTGTGTGTGACTGGAGGAATGCTGCTGTTTGCTGAGTGAAGAGCACAGAGGCAGCAGAGACTGTCCAAACACATGTCTGTTTGCCAAGTGTGTGTGTGCGTGTCTGAGTAAGGATGCCTGAGAGAGAGTGTGTGTGTGTGTGTGTGTGTGTGTGTGTGTGTGATTGGGGCAGTGTGTGAGTAAGAGGGGAAAGTGTGCTACGAGCAGTGGTGGAAAGAGGTGTAGAGGAGCTCTGTGTATGTGTTTCCCCATGCTATGACCTTCCATTCAATGGAGACTTTCATATCCAGTTCTAGTCTCCATGGTAGGGGAGCAGACTAGACTGAAAGAGGCCTGTCTCTTCATACCTGTGACCTACTCACCGCGCACACAAACAGACACACACACACACATTAATCCACACTGCAGACTTTGCTCAGGTTGTATTTCTGTGTGTAGGTGTGTGTTTACTGTACTGTTACCTGTTTGTTTGGCTGATGAGAGGTCAGTAAAGTGGGTGAGTAATGGAGGATGGATGTGAAGGAGGGAGAAAAGATGATAAAAATCATTATTGGAATATGGAAAGGATAAATCTAGTAAGGAAGGGAAGGATCAAATGAGTAATAGAAGGAAGAAAGGATGTGAGTAATAACAGAAGAGGAGAAATCCCTGAAAATGGTCTGTGAAGTATGGAGGCAGAGGGTAAAGCAGCTAAAAACCCTTTAGAGGAGACTAGAGACAAGTATGTAAGTGTTGTCAACATGGGGCAAAAAATGTTAATGTGTCTTCATACTAGCATATGTGCTTGGAGGTAGTGAGGGCCTCTGTCTGTGCAGTGTGATTTATTCTGAGGCTAGCTCTGCTTCCAGCTGTCCCGACGGGGTCTCAATGACTTTAACAGCCGCAGACCTCCATCACAGAAAGACAG
>VURO01023243.1:8496-19625 GCA_015108175.1 Pelvicachromis taeniatus | reverse complement strand
ATTTTATTTGTATATATATATATATATATATATATATATATATATATATATATATATATATATATATATATATATATATATATATATATAATTTTTTTATTTTTTTAAAGGTTTGTGTGAAAACTGTTTACATGAAGTGATAATGAGGCAGATTTTTTGTGGTCATCTTACTTAAGTTCAACCTTCTCCTCTGTTGTTCACTGAAAAATTAAGGATAAGAAAAGCTTTTTTATTAATGCTAATAGTAGAAATGTAAAGGAGAACTGCCCAAAAAAAAGGAAGATCACACTGTGTTTTATGCTTTTCACATGTGATCCACTCTCTGATGCGATTTAGTTCTGAATGAACTTTCTAGAATTCTGTGGAACTGATCAGTTTTTCTAAAGGGGGTTATTGCTTGCATTTCAATGTTCTGACAGATGATGAGAAAATGTAACGTTATATGTAATCCTCATATTTTATTTATTTTGTTGCATTGTTATAAAAAGTCAAAAAGTTCAGACAGTAGACAAAACATTGACGTATTTTTGACTGTGGCCCAAATATCCTCCCTGCTAGGTGTTGGCAATGGTACATTCCAGATGACTGCTAGTTCTGAGCCAGCCTTCATACCTGAGCATCAGCATACTGCCAGATAGTGATGACCAAATGAAGTCTTCTGAAGCATTGAAGCTTGTGTTTAAAAAAAAAAAGGTTCATTACGCTATGCTTTTCAACACAGTCCTCTCTGGTGACATCTGGTGGCCAAAAATATGAAGCGCAGCATCTACAAAATAGAATGAACAGCTTTATTATGACTGCCCACTCTACAGAGTGGAGTTCACAGTTCTGTCTGATGTTGGGCTGCCCATTATGTTGCTTTGAACATGTATTTTTTGGGGGGTGAAAAAATTGTCATGTCTATTTGTTTAAAAATAAATTTGATCAATAAACGTTCCTTATTTAAACATGTGCCATTGTGTGGTCTATCTTTGCTTGTGACTTCTTGATGTTGGTAAATACAATAGATGAAAGATACATATGGTATGCATATAATGATGTACAACAAATTGTGGAGTATGCTTCTGCTGTGAGGTCCTGTCTCCATGTACTCAAGCAATTAACCACTGGACAGCTGGACAGGTATGTTTATAAATAATATTGTATTAGGTCAATTTTCTTATACATATTTTTGACCTGGGGGTAGAATTGATTGTGAAAAGGAAAATGCTTATGAACTTGTAACGTAAAAATATGAGGCATTAAAGGCTATTCAGTTTGTTTTTTATTTAAGAAAACAATTTGTTCCACTGTGCGAAGGCCGAGCCTCACATGGAACAAAAGAGGCTGGAGTGCACAGAAACTGAAATGTAAGTTGGTAGAGATGCAGGTATACGGTCTTCCTGTGTCCCATGGACTATCAGCTAAAAAGAATAAATGCATTAAATTGCTGCACATTTTGTAGAATAACATTTTAAAATCATTTTTTAAAATAAAAGTCTTTCTAAAGTTATTTAAGGATATTTATATTATGAAAAGAATATTTTTTACATTTTAAGTTTTTCACGTTTTAAGATAAAATAAACACACGAAACACTTTTTTTTTAAGTCACTTATCTACTTAACTGTGGACTGAGGAGCATATCAAGAAACAGAGACTAAAGTTTTCAAACAAATTTCTCACACTGACACGTTTTCTTTGAGTACACTATCATGGATACAAAGATATAAGGACAGGAAGGACAGCTGCTATGAAAATTACAACTGAAAAAACAGTTCATCTTTATCTGAGGCCACAGCATTTGACTGCTGCTGACTGTGAGCGTAGGTGTAAATTGACAGCTTCGTTTTCACACTCAGCTTTCTCTTCACCACAGCAGACCAGTACAGCGTTCACGTTTGATTGAGACACTGAGGGGACATTACATGCTCAAGTGGGAACAAGAGATCAATCTTAAGCTCAGCATGCCCAAAAGCATACCCAGTTTACTGTCCTTTTATATACAAAGGGGGGAGCATGATTTACAGCATAAACATCATGTTGTATTTAGGGATGTGCATGACTAAACTTAAACTTTGCTGTTCCTAACTTAACCAATAGGTCTAGACTCCTGGGCGCTTCCCATGATGCACTGAGTGCTTCCAAGGTTTATTTTTAAATCCTTTCCATGACTTCCTCAATTTTTTTTACAGTAGAATAAAGTAGTGGGCTTTATTCAAAACCAGTTCCAAAACTTTTTCGCTTGGGATCTGTCTGTAGATTGGACACGTTTATAAAACATCTCAGCACGTCTACATTTAACAGGTTTATAAGAAAAAAAGCAATTACAGAGATTTTTTTTATTTTTTGCTTGTCCCGTTTGGATCATTCGCGATCAGAACTATTGTCTGAAGGCCAAGAAAAACGCCCAACGGATTTATTTTACCAAATGGACCATTTGATTGACCTTTGTTGTTATTTACTTATTTACTTTATTTTCAGTTGTTATACATGGGACAGACATGATTAAAGGATAGGAAAAGGAGAGAGAGAGAGAGAAAGATATGGTGGGAGGGAGGTAGGGAGAGAAAAATAGAGGGGACGAGGGACAGTGAGAGAGGACAAAAAAGAAAAAAAATCCACTGGATCACCTGTTGAGACAAACAAAGAAAAAAAACAAGCTAAAGCAACGTAGAGCAACACAATA
Organism: Pelvicachromis taeniatus; assembly: GCA_015108175.1. NCBI lineage: Eukaryota > Metazoa > Chordata > Actinopteri > Cichliformes > Cichlidae > Pelvicachromis > Pelvicachromis taeniatus. The sequence goes on along the minus strand of VURO01023243.1, from coordinate 16,959 downwards.
TGGGAACCACAGCATTAACCTAGATTAAGAGTAAATACTAAGTATTGAATGTTATTGTGTAGCATGCAGGACTGACAGCACACGACGTGTTCCAGGACAGCAGCCAAGAAAGGTGTAATTTGCATCTCTGAATGCAATTTGCGCGCTTGTATGCAAAAGGCTTCTCCAGGTAACGATCTGTCAGAGGGTGTAAGGAGCCATAGCCCCGTCCCCCAGGGCATGAAGCAGGCATGGAGGAGATCCAGGTCCCAGACATCCAGAGGTCCCCAGAGTACGAGAGGCCTAGGAGGACCACCTTGATATGTTTCAAGGGAGCAGCCTTTGCATATGTTTTGTTTTAATGTATTTTTAATAATGGTACATGAATGCTTGCCAGTTTCAAAGTAGTACTCTGTACTAAATGTAAACGTTAAAAACATCTAAAAGTCTACTAACAGATTGGGACATTTAAATTCTTTCGTTTATAAATGTGCTTGTGTAGGAATGTCATAAACTCACAAGACAAATGTACCATTCAGTAGGCTGAGATAAAGATAAGATAAATCCATTTGCATTTTTGTAATAGTGTATAGTGTCAAAAAGGTCACACCAGATAATGTTTCTGATCAACCTTCTGTTCAAATGAAAGGTTTTAAAGTGAATGCCTTTTATTAAAATGCAAACAAAACCAAAATTACATCTTTCATATGGTATAACTTGTTTTGACCAGCTACCTGTCCCACATTGTGAAAGTACTCTTGAACATTATCCAAGGTTACTTTTTAGAAAAACAAACATTCAGTGAACCAAATTGGAGGGGGGGGGGGGGTTGTTTTTACTGTTAATTAGTCATATATATTAAACAGGTGCAGTTTTGCTACTGAAACTATGATATATTCCATTATATTGATGCCAAAGTTGGTTATACAAGAATTCATTCTGGAGTGATATACTTGAAGTGGATATAAACTGCATGTGGACATATGTACTTCTGTACTACTGAATCCATAAGGTGTCAACAATGCAGTAGAACACATGAGATGCATTAAAAAGCACATTTCAACCCAGACTTATATACTTTAGGAGCTCAGAAAAATTTAATAGCATGAAGGTAACATTTTGCATGGCATCATTAAATATACTAGCTATTGTTCAAATATAGAACTGATTACAAGGGAGTCGTGTAACTTTTTCAGATTTGATTGGCTTTACATGGAATGACTCATATAGTATATTGTTATTATGTTGTCCAAAGAACAATAACAGTTTTGAGAACTAATTTTTAATATATATTTCTTCATTGTGTATCTTGGTCTGATGTGGACTGTAATGTTGTATTGTAAATCAATGGAATTAGCTGGTGATCGAGAACTAATATATATTTTAAGGGGATCACAAAACATGAAAGCTGAAGAGAGAAAGCACTTGACTGATTAGCAAAATTAGATTTTGGTAAGTGAAATAAAATGAATGAATTGTCAGATGGATAGAACAAAGCTCCTTTTTGGGTTAAAGTCCCTTGCTGGAGCCACTTGGGAACCACTGCACCTAGCACTCTGATAACCACTGGGACCACTGTTACCTTACATCTTCTCAAGCTCTTCTCTGAGCCCTTGGTACTTCTCCAGCTTCTCATGTTACTTTTTTCTGATGTTGCTGTCATTCAGTATCGCTACATTTATCACTACCGCCGTCTTCTTCTGTTTATCTACCACCACTATGTCCAGTTGGTTAGGCACCACCATTTTGTCCGTCTGTATCTGGAAGTCCCACAGGATCTTGGCTTGGTCGTTCTCCACCACCCTAGGGGGTGTCTACAATATTGACCTCGGGACTTCCAGGCCATACTTGGCACAGATGTTTTTGTATACTATGCTGGCAACATGGTTATGGTGCTCCATGTATGCCCTGCCTGCTAGCATCTTGCACCCTGCTGTTATGTGCTGGATTGTCTCAGCCTGCACCTGGGGTCTTACCTGGTGTGGTAGACCTCAGCCTCTATGGAATTTGTACTTAGGGCTTGTTCCTGTGCTGCCATGATTAGTGCCTCTGTGCTGTCTTTCAGTCCAACTTTGTCCAGCCACTGGTAGGATTTCTGGGTGTCAGCCATGATGGATGTTTCATGGATGTTTGTTGTCTCCTCCTGGACTGTGGTACTGACACTCACCAGTCCTTCTGCTTAGCATACAGCGTCAGGGTGCTGGACGAGGTGAAACCATGCATGGTCAGGAGCTTTCTGGTCTTGATGTCAATGGGTTCTATCTCTTTGGCTAACTTACTATCCCAGCAGGGTACCTGATCATGTGCAGGGCATAGGTGTTGATAGCCCGGATCTTGTTCTTACCATTCAGCTAACTCCTCAGGACTTACCTGACCCTCTGCAAGTACTTGGTGGTTGCTGCTTTCCTAGCGGCCTCTTCATGGTTCCCATTTGCATGTAGGATCCCTAGGTACTTGTAGCTGTCCTAAATGTCTGCAATGTTGCCTTCTGGTAGTTCGATCCCCTCAGTTCTGACTACCTTCCCTCTCTTTGTTATCATTCACCTACACTTTTCAAGTCTGAATGACATTCCGATGTCAATGCTGTATATCCTGGTGGTGTAGATCGGTGAATCGATGTCTCGTTCACTCTTGGCATACAGATTGATGTCATCCATGTAGAGGAGGTGGCTGACAACTGCTCCATTCTGTAGTCGGTATCTGTAGCCTGTCTTGTTAATGATCTTACTGAGGGGTTTCAGACCTATGCAGAACAGCAGTGGGGACAGAGCATCTCCTTGGTAGATGCTGCACTTGATGGTGACCTGTGCTATGGGCTTGAAGTTGGCCTCTAGTGTTGTATGCCACATCCTCATTGAGTTCCTGATAAAGGCTCTTAGGATCCTGTTGATCTTGTATAGTTCTAGGCATTCCATGATCCAGGTGTGGATCATTGAGTCATAGGCCTTCTTGTAATCAATCCAGGCAGTGCACAGGTTGGTCAGGCTACTCTTGCAGTCTCGGCTGACTGCTCGGTCTACCAGTAGCACGCACGCGCACGCACACACACTCTTTCTGTATACTATAGCTACTGGACTATATTAAAAAATACACAGCTTTTTAATCTGGCCAAACTATAATTTTTATTGTTAAAGAATTTAATTTTTAAGGAATTGCTTCAATTTTTATTGAAGCCATTCTTTTTCTTACTTGATCACACCTAGAACTGTTAGACTAGACCCTCTCCCAGCATGCAATAACAAAGAAAGTCACACAAACACAGGAGAGATGTAAGAATTGCATTACAGATAGGTCTAGGGTTTGGGGTCAAACCAATTTCCTGTTGCTCTGGTAAACCATTTTGCACACCCGCTGTTTACCCCATCTTGTTTCTTGTTACCTTTGACAAACAGGGTGAAGCCCTTTTGGGTGCTGCAGCAGTGCAGCATGAGGCTCGTCTCACAGTCCTCATCCACACAGAAACTTGGTGGCTACACCTTGGGGAAGTAGAAGTACTCATGCAGATTGTCAAATTCATTGATGAAATCATGCACATTTCTTCCCAAAACCTACAAAGAATAATCCCACAGTTATTTATAAGCAGTAAAATAGAATGTTGTTTGTATAATTTAAATAACATTTAATTTAAAGGTTTTAGTCATGTTGCCACTAAACGTAGCCATTTGTAATCTGTTCCTACTCTGTGCTGTTTCTACATACTGCTCGTTGGGGTTGAAAATCACAATTCAACCCCACTATTGCTCTATAAGGTACTGTATATACAGTTTTTCCTCCTATATTACCTTCAGGATCCGCTCATATCCAGAGTTCTCTTGACTATCCAATTCTCTTGACCATGTAGACTCCAAAGGTGTACATGAGTTCATCACGGATCTTTCCCAACCCCACACCTGCTGTCTTTGCCCACTGCAGGAACAAGTTGTCACTGTATGACCATTGCATTTTGCATGATTTCCGTTATGCTTTAAAGTTTAAACTGGCTTTTTGATTGCAGACATGGCCAGTAAAAGGCAGAATGTTAAAAATGTAACAATAACTAAAATGATAATTCAAATAATAATTTAAGTCAATAGACCAAGTGTAGTGAAAAACACATTAAGTGTTTCAACTCCTCCTAAATCATATAAATAATATAAAGCTTCTGTAATGTGTAGTATAGTATATTATTGCAGCCGTTCTGTGTTAGGCTGGACAGTGCATTATCCAAATTAACTCTGTGCACTCTTAAAAGTTGCAGCATCATTAGTTTTTGCTCCAGAATAAGTACAAAAATCCAAGATATTGTGAAGATCGTTAGACTTATTCATCTGATGTCTGACAAACTTGAGGTTGGGTATCAGCTCTGTCAGGCTCCACACATCATTCATTTGATTCATTTGTGTAATTGTTGGCTGCTTCCAAATATAGGCCGGACATCTTCAGATGGTGTGAGGGACCGAGCAGTGAAGGAAAAATCTGGCACAGGTTAAAGTCCAAAAAAAAAAAAAGTTTATTTAATCCACGAACAAACTTAATTAAACTATACAGAAGAAATCTAAACTTTGGGCCCATAAAAGAGGTCAACATAACAAAATGCTACTCAAAAGTTGATAACAAACAATACTAGTAACTCAAACAAACTGACCTGGCTAAACATGACCAGGGAGAACTTAAATAGTGGCTGATCAGTCCACAAAACACAAAAGGGGTAAAACACACACAAAACCTAACTAACATAACCAATTCCAACTCCTCTCCCCCCCCCTTGATCCGGAGTTATGGTATGAACCAATCTGAGCATTGTCTCCATATAAACTCGCTCCGCCCCTCTTCCACCTCTTTGCTCATCACGACCGGAGCAGCTGCAACTGAGGTAACTAAAAAAGATTAAGATTAAGATTAAATCATACATAACAGTGTAAACCAAAATGTGCGTACTTATCCTAGAATACACTATCATGTAAGTATGTACATTAGTGCTAAACCAAACCAATTCTGTGTCCTGTAAATTAAATCCTATGTCTAAACAAAGAAAAATATAGGTGTAATGCTATATGAAAGCCTCTATACTGATGTGTGGTGCATGTTACCATTGTGTGGCTGTAGCTGCAGCCATCACAGATGGTTAGAAAGTCTGGACATCTCCTTAGTTAACTGCTTAACTGAGAAGAGTTCAGGGAAGAACTGACATATCCAAAAATGCAGGCTTGCCGTCATCTATTATAATGGTTTAAATACTGCTACGTCTGTGAGAACAAATGAGAATAAAATTGAAAGTTCCAGGGCATACAGTTCATATTCAGTCCACATGTATGCAATGATTGGAACAAGATAATATCCTTTTTAACCTGTGACACATACAACAGTCATGGAAACTCAGGCAGCTTCTCCAGACTCCAGCTACATCTAGGAAAGGATGTCAGGGAAAGTATTAACCAAAGAACTGCTATAGCCGTGCACATCCACTGCTGCTTGGTTTTACACCTACTGTAAAATTTTATTATGGAAAATACACGGCACTGAAGATGCATCGCTAGGTAATCAACCGGTGTGTAATGACAATAAAATCCATAAAATGCAGACAAAAATATCTACAAAGCATGAAAAAGAGCAAAGACAAGGCTTCTTACCTGCAGTCACTTAGTGCTGTATTCCCCAAGGCTCCGGCTGCCAGCGTTACCCAGTGCTGAGAGTTTCCACCTGCAGCTGACATTTGTGCTTTCCCCTGACACTTGGCTGCCAGGTCAACAGATGACCTGATCCAAAATTGTAACTACAAGGCACATTTGTGGCAGGTAATAAAAAACATAAGAACGCTTCATTTGTGAGGCATTTGTTAAGAACGAGGTCTGTGGCTGGTTGTGACTGGTTATGGGAATCCCTTAAAAAAAAAAAAGAGGCTCAGTTTCCATCAGAGTTCACAATGTCAGGCTCATTATCCGAAATTAGCTTGTACTCTTTTGCAAAAACTCATTAGGGCTACAGGTTGCTTGACTAATTACTTTAAATTTGCATAATTACAGTCAGGTGCACATTAAACTGACAGGCATTGTGTTGAGATTGGCATTTGAAAGGTTTTGTTGCTTTGTGAAGTGCAGCTAAATTGATCCATTCAAAACATCCGGGCCTCCTGTTAAGGCTGCTATTATCTACCCCTTGATCAGTGAAGGTTAAAATTTGACAAACATTTGTGTTTTGACTCATATCATGATGGCTGTTTTGACCACCAGAAAGTACTTTTGCATTTGAAAAGAGTATTTTGTCATACCGGAACTGGCATATATGATAAGTGAAGCTTTATTTATAAAAAGAAAAGAACAAAAAACAAAACCTGTCAGCTAGTGTGGCTTACTGAGTTTCTAGGATGGGATTTGAACATTTGAACACATCCACAAGGGGGCACTGTTACAACATCTTTAATTTATTACTGGCTCTTCTTCTGCTTCCACTGGCGGAGATTAAAACTAAAAAATGTGTGGCTGTGGCCTTTTGGTAAGGCCAGACAGCGAAGATCAAGCATTCTGTCATTTTCTGACATTTGTGGCCTTTTATATTTGGCCTGTTGCAAAATATGCAGACCTAGTTGAAAATATCCCTTTACTCCACGAAAAGACTGGTTTTAGTCACGAACAAAGAGAAATAAATTTTTTACTTTAACTTTTTTAATATTTAAATTTTGACCTGGAAGGTTGAGAGGCTTACTCCTATCATGTGGAGGTCTAATTAAGAAAACACTTTGAGCCATCTAGCCACCGCTTTCCACTGCACCTACTCTCCACTAGGCAACCAAAAGGGTGATGACAGCTAACCTGTAATACCTGCTCTGAGCAATAATGAGGCACTCTCTGTTCCATTTATTGTATGGCTTCCTGCCCTGTTCCCTGCCTCTTTCTTCCAAGCTGTCCCCTATATTCTACATGCTGCCTTCTGTCTTTAATGGCCTCTAGTGCAGCTTTTGCCACACTCTGGTCTGGGAGGTCTGCTGCTGCCTCTTAGCCTGGGAACAGAGGGAGATAACAATGTGCTGATGGTGCCAACCACAACTCCACACAGATGCTGCGAGAGCTTTCATTAAAGATGACATGACTCATCTTCTTTTGCTTCACCAATATTACACCCTGCCTTCCTTCCTTTCCCACAAAGAGAGAGGTGCCGCTGTTTCAAAAGGTGTCCATTCATACCATTTTTCAAACGCTAACAGGGAGCCAAGGAACACCTCCCTCCTATTGTTTGATGTGAACAACAGGAACACACACAGCAACACACTTACACAAATGGGCACACAGCCCTGTTTTTCCTATTACTCCACCACATGCACCGGCCGTATCTTTTTCACTCTTACTCATATATGTTTCTTTTCTGTCCTTGCTGGTTATCTGGGCTGGCTGAGGCTGATAACTCCCCCTAACAGAGCGGCGATCCAATCTTTGGAGAGAATCGGGGTCACTGGAGGAAGCCATGCATAGTTGGGCTTATTCAGCTACGGCAAAAAGATAGCGGTTTATATAAGTTTTATATCATCGAAGCACGAAACGAGTTCACCATTCAAATAAGAGACATTGATTAAAGCATCAGCACAAAGCACAATCGGGTTATTGGAGCATTTCAGCAGACTCGGGCGATGGAGTTATCGGGTGACAAACTTGCACCATAAACTGCTGCTTATATTTTATAACCGGCAGCCCTTCAAGATAAAATTACACATCCCTTTGCTGTAGCAGGGCTGTGACTGCACTAAAGCTGCAGGTATGAATCCTGCGATGTGACAAAATGGAAATCTCTGCCTCTGTGGAGGAGCTGTAACTGCTGTGACCCCGTGGTGGAATACTTAATGGGAGTCTATCTGTATCCCAGCCGTCCTATCTCTCAATCCACTGAACCGTGCCCCCCACACCTACCCCTTTCTCCCCCGCATGCACGCACACATGCGCGTGCACACACACCTCCCACTGCAAACGAATATTCCATATTTCTCCTGCACAATCCCATGATACCACACTCTTATTGGTTTTACTGTAGACACAGCAGGAGCTGCTCCATAAAGCGACGCTAGCTGAATGCTAACAATGTCGAAGCATCTCATTGTGACTTTATGCAGCAACCAAGGTCCTCACTTTTGCTGTATTTATAGCTCCTCTGTGAGTTCTTCCCCCTGTCTTCCCTCCCTCTCTTTTCAGTTTCACCTGTCAGCATCTCTATCTTTCCCCCGGTACACTTTACTTCACCTGATACTTTTTTCTCTGTCTTTTTTACTATTTCTACAAAGACCGACTCTCAGTCTCTTCCAATAACAGACTGTCTCCAGCTTTCCACCATTATTTAAGGCAGCGTTTCCACATTATTGCTATGATTCATCACATAAGGTGCCGTGAAAAAGTGTTTTCCGTCTTCTTGATTTCTTAGTTTTTTGCACATTTGTCACACTTTCAGATCATCAGACAAAATGTTAATATTAGACAAAAATAACCAAAGGAAATCCAAAATGTAGTTGGATTGGAAAGTGCA
>VURO01023241.1:41802-56768 GCA_015108175.1 Pelvicachromis taeniatus | reverse complement strand
ATTGTCGGTCCTCCCGTGTCTCATCACTCGGCCGCTGTTTCCAATCAGCCGTCATCTACGACCACGGCATTTAAGCTGGATGCAGCGACCATCGAAGTAGGATTATTACACTGAACTGGAACTGTCGGCTAGCGACCTGCAACTGTGATTTTCTGTCTTTTACTTCCTCCTGGAGAGTCGGGTGGAGAGAAGTTTCGGGGAGCACCACTCGTGCACTGGGCTACCACAGACAAGGAGACACTCGGGAGCAAAGGAGCACAATTGGGAACTGCATTATTTGTGAACTGTTGGAATACGTTTTGGAGCACTGTAAGTAAACACACTGTCTTTTCACCTCAGTCTAAAAACCGCGCCTGGGTCCTCTTTCCCTCTCACTTCCGCGACAATTCCGTCTGAGAAGGGAATAAGGTCTCCAATAACCGCCGGTCTCTTTTAAACACCGGGCCGGCCTAATAATTTTTTGAATAAACGCTGGGGTTACTATTGGAAGAGATACGGTATATTACAAATATATTAATGGCATATATGCAAATGTGTGTTCCTGGTTCTTAAGGACAGCACAGTATTTTTCCTCTATAGTAAAAAGTCATGGTGATCAATTTAGATGGCACTGCTAATTTTTCCATATTTATTAAGTGCTCTGTTTTCTCTTTGTTAATTAAAAACAAATGATTTTTACTGTCTGAAAAACCTTCATACTCATAGATCTGTTGCTCGAGTTTGAATTCTTCTGGATTGTTTTGGGCTGTTTGTGGAGAGCAGGGTACCTTTCACGTCCTTCTCCCTTCCTTTTCAGCTGACACGGTTTCCTTGCACAGCCACAGAGGAGGGGGAACATCCTGCTTGGCCGTTGCATGCGGAGGTCATCGATAAAGCTCACAAACTCTGATCTGAACAAAGCAAATCACTTTTATTCAGCTATTTTACACTATAATTTCATTAGTAAAGGAGTATTTCAAGGCCCATATGGAGATGATAAATGATTATAGCGATTAGTAATTCTTTCAACATATGTGAGGGTTGTTGGGTGGCGGGGGGGGGGGGCAGAGCTTTTGCTCTAAATCGTGTTTGCCTTCTACTCTTGGCTCAACAACACTCTGTAACAGGTGTGGTGCAGCTATAATGTCAGACCTGTCTTGTCTTCCCATCTTTCCTTCCCCTCGCTGCTCCTTTTCTCACTCTTTTCCAGCCAAGGATACCAGTTTGTATCTATGTATGGAATCATCAAACAAAAGTGAGCTTCACATCACATGAGATAAAGAAGGCATGCCTGGGCACTTCTAACAGCCTCCCAAAGATGCCTGTTTCATGTCCTCACAAGAAGGCTGCCTCTCACTGAAGTTCAAATGGATAGCTCTTGGGCACAAGCTTTCCAGGGGGGAGGGAGGGAAGCCTGCTCACCTCTGTACCATACTCACACATCCTACCAGGGAGCTACGTGAGGGGAAAAAAATTAAAAGCGCAGCTCATGGGCAAACCAACCGATTCCGTCTTTTCTGTCTCACAAGTAGCCCCCCCTCCCTCCTCCATCTCCTTTTATCACCCAGCTGCCCCGCGCCACCCCCATGCCCTTGAGCTGCTATTGCAGTGTCAACAAAATTGAGTTTGAGAATATGGCCGTCTGATGAAAATCAGCTTTGCTCCATGAGATCTTCATATTTAAAAAGAAAAAAGATCAGTGCCTGAGCACAGATTTTCGTATCTATCTTTATGAGCCTCATCTATCACGAAACTGAACTAATCGCCTAGTTATTGGCCTTCTTATCCACAGTTTGCCCCTTCTGGATGGTCTTTTGCCACGAGGACACGGCATTGAATAAAGACAATTAAACTACAAAGGGCTCGATTACAACTGTACCACTTTGATGAGGGAACAATAATTCTGCCAATACCGATCCTTATGAGTTCCTCCGGGTTAAACATTTCGGGAAAACAGTGTTAAGCTGTATCAAATTAAGTCAGAAGGGGGAAGTTCATTTAATAGCTTGGAACTCCAGACTCAAGATTAAATATCTTTTCCCATGAGCCTTTGCCCACTGTGCCCCTCCTCCCTCCCTAGAGTGAGGCCTAATTTTCCTGTTTTCAGCAGGAAGATTTCACGGTTCACAAGATCAAAAGCTCGCATAAGCTCTGTGTTTGTTTACATCAGCCTACACCCGGGCAAATAAAGCACTGTTGAATATCTTTCCTGGCTTGCGCTCGTCCGCCATCACACATGACCGCCCACCTCTGCTCACTGCACACGCTCTCATTCGCTTTCATTTTCCACTTCTAACAATCCCAAGCGATGGATAGGATCTCGGCTCGGCCCATATTCATGAAGGGATCCCGAAGAGTTTACAGCTAAGGCTAATGCTAAACTTGGATCCTCTGAAAATGCCGTCTCTATCCACGAGAGCGACTGACAACTTCTTCCCTGTCTCCACATGGTGCATTTTGACACAGCCCAAATGAGGTCCTTTGACATTTGAAATGGAAGTGTGACAAGAGGGACAAAAACAACCGGCAAATCAACACATGAATAAATAATCTGTTTGCCTTTTCAGCGTCCCATTTCGACAAACCGCAGGCCATCCCTCCTGAAAGATGCCTGTGACTCATTTGGTGCTGAACTGTTTTGAATGAGCGCGTCTCTTTGATGTTCGGCTGAGTTTTGACATGCCTTTATAGTTCCATTGTTTTATACAGTAATTTTCCAGTGACTGGAGTCCTTTAAACAATAACAACCAGACAAGCGAGCATCTTGAACAAACTTGTTGACTATTACATATTGCAATAACTGAAGTTAGTAACTTTTGCACACTTCTGTCCTCGTGTGTGAATGTAGTTGTCAGTCAAGCCACTTATTTTTTTTTTTTTTTTAACTGTGGAAACATGAGAAATTGAGTGAATCACAAAGAAATGACTCAGACTGCAGGAACATTTTCCCACAGTGCAGGTTAGAGCAATAAGATAGTAAGTTAAAGACAACTTTTCAGTTTGCAAGACAAATTCTATTCGAACGCCTGTATGTCTGAGAGCAGCGCAGCTAGTCCTGGCTAGAGGACTAGCTGAACCACCCAACAGCACAGGAGGACAGGCATGATTCCTTACTTCATTTCAAAGTTAGAGATCAAGCAGCACTTATGAAACAGCTAAATTTTACCTGCCACAGAATAACACCTCCCGGTGGAGGAGGACTTCCAGGAGGTAAAAGCCAGACTTAATCTCTCTGCTGTAGAGATTAAGTCTCTTGGATGACTTGGGATTTCTTTGGTGTCGCCCCAGTGGGTGACCAGGGTGAGGGCCAAGGAACCACGTGTCGCCCCATCTAATAGTGTCAGGAAATGCATCAAAATACATTCACAGTATTTTACTGCATTTTTACTGTAAAACTGGAGGTCTTAAAGGGAAAGATCACCTAAAAAAAAAATGTATGCATTGTGAAATACATAAGAGACTATTTATTTAGTCTAAGCAGTTTTATTATCAGCTGCCTTATTTGGAGCCATCAGCTATAGACATGTCTGCCTTTAATGGAAACCAACTCTTAGAGCTAAAAACTGCTTTTGGAAAAGATAGCACCATTGACGCTTTACAAAAACGTAAAAAAACAAAACAAAAAAAAAACGTCTCACTGTGAGGGAACAGTAGTAACCACTGCCCCACCCTGCTGCCTTTGGTGAAAGCTAAATACAGCATATCAACACACTTGGACTTGTTTTGCAGCCACAGGAGCCGTGCACCTTGCAACCATGAACTCCTCTCAGTATCAAAGTATTCCTGAACAGCTAAAGCTCGACCAAAGCATGACAGGATATCATGCAACAGAATAATTATCCCATAGACACCACCAAAAACACAACAGAATGGCTGGGAATGAAAGGAAACGAGGTGTTGCAATGACCCAGTCAAAGACCTAAACTTGATTGAAATTCTCTTTTTAAATTACATTTTTTTCACATCACTGTGTGAGAATCTATTACTTTTTTCTTTCAGTCTTTTACATTGATTTTAAATAATCCTGAATTGTAACATATTACTTTGTACTGTTTTGTTTTATATATTTAGTTAACGCAGTACAATACTTCCCACATTTTGGTGCTTCAGTCAAAATAATGACTTAATACTCTTTACCAAACTATCTCACTTAGATCCAGGCTGGGTAATCCTGGAGGCCTTGTCGTCTCATGCAGCCCTCAATACTCTGCTTCTTGTGCAAACAGCCATTAGAGAGGCCTGAAATGTGATTTAGTGCTGGAAAACTAATGATGGTCCCAATAAGAAAACTAATGATGGTCCCAATAAGCTCAGACTACATGGGGTTTTGCATCCCCAAGGGATGCTGTGGTAGCAATACTGGTTAAATGCTGCCTTAAATAAAAAAATAAAAAAATCCAACAGTGTCCTTAACCAACAGTCACAGCTCCTCCTCATGCTTCTACATATTCAAAAACCATGAGTTAACCTTCACCACGTCTCACAAAGACACAGCATCTGTAACGTGAAATCTCAAATTAGACCAAAAGACCAAAGTGCATATTTCCCCTGCGCAGATGTCCTCTCCACTTTCTTTGTTCTTCCTCAGCAGTGGTCTCGTTTGCAGCAGCCATGAAGGTCCGATCCGTGCCGTCTGAACAGTTAATGTTGAAATGTGTGGAAAGCTGATTTGGGCTGTAACCGGAGGTGTTTACTTCTCTGCATCAGAGGTTTGACGTTCCTTCTAGTCGTGGCCCTTGAGCCAGCCTCATCACACCATTTTATCATTTTCTGACGTTCAACTTGAGGAAACGTTGAAAGTTCTTGAAATTTTCTGTCCCGGCTGACCTCGCTCTGTTAAAGTAATGAAAGCGATGTTTGCTATAAACCAACGCTAAATGAATTTTCCCAACTTTAATTTGAACAAGGCGAAATCGTTCACCTGTTATCAGTCAGAAGATCAAAATTCTTCTTCTCTTTTTTTCTTTTACATCTGTTGGTACTACATTTGTCAGCCTGACATGTCATCATCTGTTTTCAATCATGATGGATCTTTCTGCATGCTCACGTTCTTCCAGCTGTGAGCACGTAGATGTTTAGCGCTGCCAGATTCCCCCAAAAACAATAATTAAAAACAGCAGAATAAGCATCGCATGTGCATGGATGAAAATCACTGCTCACAAATGACTGATTGCACTGTGGTCTTTGCATTTCTGGTGTTTGTTTTGATTTGTGAATGTGTCAAGATGAGGAGAATCATCTCATGCTGCAAATTTAGTGAAATAGGTCCCAGGTTGGTTCCGTATCAGGTCCAAAAGATTTTACTGTCATTGCCAAAAACTGAAACTTTGACAAGTTGAAATGATTGCAGATTTAGAGTTTAACTGAGTGTAGACTGTACATCATTTTCGAATTATGGTAAGTATTTTACACCTGGAAACGATGTACCGTTAATCAGCAATGACCTTTTAGGTCTTTTCCCACAATAGTCAGCCGAAGACTGTATATAAAGGATGGATGTATATGTGCATTGGACAAACACCTGCTAATTAGTAAGAACTAAAAAAGTTAAAAGTAGCCACCTGCTGGTCATTAAAGATAACACAGAAACTTTTCAGAAGCTATAAATCCATATTTTATACCCTCCTAAGCCCCGAACTCGTTCATGGCATGCATTTTTAATTTCTCTTTGATATTTGGGCTGATTGGGACCTGATGAATGTAAAAACAAAGAATTACCAGATTTTATTTTTTACCCGATTTTTGTTTTTGAGAAAAATGAGAGTCACATATGAGGACATTCTTTTAAAAAAATTTTTTAAATCAAATAGTGGCAGTATAATGTCCTCGTAAGAGGATTTCAGGCCCTTGTAGAGCAAAATGTTGTATTTTGGTTTAAACAACCCAAAATGTGATGTCCACATATGTGGACGCCCAGGTCCTAGGAGGATACTGTCTAAATTTTTGGAGCCAAACTGAAATAATTGCTTAAAAAACTACGTTTTTAGCAGTTTTGAAATCTGTGTTTTATTCTTTGGCTCTCTTCCACAGCATGTCTCTATCCTGTCTTCCTTCTTTCACCCCAACCGGTCGCAGCAGATGGCCCCGCCCCTCCCTGAGCCTGGTTCTGCTGGAGGTTTCTTCCTGTTAAAAGGGAGTTTTTCCTTCCCACTGTCGCCAAAGTGCTTGCTCATAGGGGGTCATATGATTGTTGGGTTTTTCACTCTATGTATTATTGTAGGGTCTACTTTACAATATAAAGCGCCTTGAGGCGACTGTTGTGATTTGGCGCTATATAAATAAAATTAAACTGAATTCTTATTTTGAATTAGAAGTTTTGCAGTGATTTCATGCATACAGTTCTGACAAATGAACTCTAATGTGACTGCCACTTTGCCATGCATCATATAGCTTTTCCTTCTCATCTTAAAAATAACCATATGCCTTTTTGTAAGTGTGCTAGCCCTCTTTTGAACGAGCTTTACTAACAAAGGCAACAAAGACAGGCGTAACCAGACGTGCCAGTACAAGTCCATCAACACTTCTCTCAAGTAAGAGACTCTCCTGAAACAGTAAATATACCACATTTTTGTGTTTTCAGTTCTCCTGACACGCTGATGGATATATTAATGATTTCTTAATTACAAACACTTTCTCTTGCTTAGGTCCAAAAACATGACATAACACTTTGTTGCCATATTTCCACTTCATCTGAAAGCCACTTGTACAATTGAAAGCTTTTCAGACATCAAAACCATGTGTAGTAAAATTATTTAGTGTCAGTCGCACATAATCAAGAACGGATGTCTTTTGCTGACTGTTATTTGTGCTTTGATGTTTAACAATGATAAAGTGAGAACTCAATAAAGAGCAATAAAAGTATTGATTTTGATAAATGATGCAAAACAGCCACACGGTTGAGAGAGGTTACGACTTAAAAAGGAAATCTGGTTTGATTTAAGAATCTTGAACCTTGAATCATAAACTGCTGCAGGTGAAGTACAGTAGGTAAAGGCGAAAAGGGTAAATCACGCGGCTTTCCGAATACTGTTGCAACACTCACACCTGGAATCAGTAATTGATATTTGAACGCTCAAGGCTGTACTTCCAAATAAAACCCAGCATCCAAGCTCTTTACCTCCCACAGTCTATTTAAAGGATCTCACTGTATGTAAAGTCTGGTCCTTGGCAGATAACAAGCCAATTGCACAAAGGGAGAATGTAATGCCTCCCACACCCCGACTCTCACTACCTCTCCTACGAGGCAACTGGACCACCACCGACTGGTGTGGATACACCTCAGAGACAGGAGAGGAAGGAGGAGGAGAAAAGTGTGTGGTTCTCATGAAGGCTCCTTAATGGCAAGGCCAGTGCCAGCAATTTGAGTTGCCCAAGGCAAGTGAAAGGATTACAGCAGGGGAGTGTGAACCACTGAACTTCAGCCAGAGAGCGAAAAAGAGACGCTGAAGCAATGAGAGTTCGTGATAAGAAAACATGTTGACTTCACACTGAAAAGAAAATATGTCTTTCAACAGTGACAACCTAAATTCTTTCTGCTTTCAACAAGAAATACATACATATATGCGATCTAATCCAAATATCCCACATTAAGGAAAAGTCTATCAAACGCCAGGGGAAAAGTCAGATGATTAGGCCAACGTACTTCCCTCTGCTCATCGCAGGAAACAAACAGTCCAGCTCTGAATTTAATTCAACAAACAAGAACCATATGCCTGTCTTTCTTCTTCCGTCATCCTCTTCCACCGCCCTGTTTTCCATGAGAAACATGTAAATACTAAGACCTAGAAACACATGTGGTTAGTCATAAAGCTGGAAATGTACCCCCCCCCCTTTTTTTCTCTGTTTTCCACCCCCAGCCTCGACCTCCTCACCCAACAAAACCAACCCGCAAGAAAGTGGGCGAGAGAGAATAAACTTAAAGGAAAAGGGAAAAAACAAAAACAAGAACAAAGAATGTTGGAGAGGATCACAGCATTGGGAAACTGACTTAACTGCCTGTGTGTGAAAAGCAAAGGAGAAGAGGGACAAAGTGGCGACAGAGAGGAGAGAAAAAAAAATCACACAGGGCCGCTCTGGGCTCCTGCTGACTGCAGATCCATTTCCTCACTATGGTGGCCTCTCGTTAAACCAAAGAGTCCATGCTGCTCCATCGCAAAGTTACACAAGAGATGAAGAACATAAACCAGAAAAGACAGCGCCACTGCAATCCTCATTAAAAGACTGTTGTCTAGTTTGGACTGAGACTGATTCCCTCAGAGACCGCCATTTTGTTCACGCAACTTTCTACCTTCTCATCCAACTTAGTCCCTTCCCATCATCAGGGCCGATTAGTCTAATCGTTTGTGCTTCGGGGGTAGTCATCTTCTTGGGTGTTAGATGAAAATGGCTTGCAGCTGGGTTGTGTAGAACTCAATCTCTAACAGGTGCTGGGCTCTGTGGGTAAAGAGTAAACAATGGTGGCTAAGCCCTGAGCTTTGCCAGGCAGAGTGTATAGGGTGGGAAACAGTCAGGCTCGAGGGCTCGCAATGCAGGTGGCTTTCAGAGGTTCATTTAGGCATGTGTAAACTCTTAGTGTGGCTTAACTTGTCTCGGATGATGAAAATCAGTGATCAAATAAATTTAAAAAGGTAAGTTTGGATATTTTAAAAGCTAAATCTTAAGTGTGAGGCTAAAGACAGATGATGGAAGAGTCATGGAGATGTTAAATAATAATCCAGTCTGCAAGTTAAAATCACTTGTTCCCCATTCATTTCCCCTCTTCACTGGACTGCTCCACGAGAATCACGTGACTGCGTCACATGACAGAGGGTTTTTTTTTTTTAAATCCCTGTGGTGTCTGGGATGCTTCCAAACCCAGAGTGGCCTCACCACATTTCCCACAGCCGTCTGGGGAATGGACTGCGGACCTGAAGGTATGTGTGAGGCACAACACTGAAGGACTATGGCTGTCTTAGGATGAAAGCAGAGAAATTCCCCAGTTTCTAAAAACAAGCGCAGTTCAATATTGTCTGAGGCAGCCACACCCAAGCAAGACAACATGTACGGACAACAATGTTCGGTCGCTGCTGCAGATTCTTTCTCAGGGTCTTGAAACAGAGACTTTTTTGACTTGTAAATCTAGAACGTGACCACATCAGTGTTTAGTTTGTTCTACGCTGCTTATCAACAGTGTTCAATGGGAGGTGTTACTGCAGTAACATTGCATTTGACTGGAATGCATTGTACCAAATTTAGTACTCCTATTATAGTTACTAATCGAAGAGTTGTGTTCTTTGGTTTTCTGCATGATGACTCAATAGAAAAAAATAACTTTTTTTTTCTGTGTACACTGTTGCAGCCATTGCTTGACGACAAAAATGACAGCGCCAAGGTTTGCTCAGGCCTGTGGTACATACATTGTCATCAGATGGAATTTCTACCACCGTCCTTCATGTGGACTTCAAAGAACAATAACAGGAATGACTTCTCGTCCGTGGTGACTGCAGCAGTCTGTGTCCATGCCCCCAACCGAGTATATAATCCTCGTCTTGGGGAGAAAGACAATTACTGTTAATTTTTGTACAAAGGGGCAAGAACGTGACATTAAAGAGGGAACTGTGCTCAGTCGAGGAACAGCAATCCACCGCTGTGGACACAACATCAAAGCTCTTAAAGCAAAAGCAACATGGTAACCTCCTTTATGTGCAACTGATAAATAACACAACCACATGGTGGTAAGCAGTGTCGCCGGTTTGAATCCACCGGCTGCCTGGGGTGGGTGGGTTCATATATATGTTAGATTAAGTGGTGAGTCTAAACAAGCCATAGGTATGAATGGTTGTCTTCCTATGATAGAGTGGTGGGGCGGTGGTTAAAACTGTTGCCTCACAACAAGAAGGTCCTGAGTTTGAATCTATCCAACACTTTATGGCGTTTGCATGTTCTCCCTGGCTGTGTCTCAATTCCTAGGACGCATCCCTCGTGGGCCGTAGCCGAGGTGGCGTACGTCGGCCGGGTCCTCCGAAGGCCGAGAAGGCCGGAAGTGAGAGGCTTGTGAAATGGGACGGTCTAGCCTTCAGATTTGCATCACCAGCTGTTCCCACCCTTACCGCTTCCTCCTCCTCGGTTTTACCGTCTTCGTTGCTGCCGCCAATGGTGGAAACTGGAACTGGCTATGTCTTCTGGGATATGGTGGGTCACGTAGGATACACCAGACCCATCCTACAAATTTGGGAAAATGTAGGCCGCATTTCTCAACCGCATTTGTAGTAGTCTACAAATTGGGACAGCCTAAGTTGCGTCGTTGTGACGTAATTGGCTACAAATGTGCATCACGAGGGATGCGTCCTAGGAATTGAGACACAGCTCCTGTGTTCGTGTGGGCTCTCGCTGGGTACTCCTCCCACAGTCCAAGGTTAGGTAACTTGATTATTCTAAATACCCATAGATGTGAGTATGAATGTTCTCTTTGTTAGTCCTGCCGGGAGTACCCTGCCTCTCCCCCTATGGCAGCTGGGATAGGCTCGTCATGACCCTGAATTGGATAAGCGGAAGAGAATGGATGGATGAAAATAAAATCTACCAACACATGAAGGGATATTAACTGTTGGTAATTCAGAAGTAACTCTCTCAGTTGGTAACACTTGTAACAATGTAACAGATTATTTTAAACTGTCAAAGCTGTTACCATGTAACGTTACCTTTTAAAAGTAACTTTAGCCAACACTGTTGACCATCTTGAACAGCTCGACAAAACAGAAACAAGGTGACAGGTAGTAGGACAGGTGTGTGAGTATACATATGTGAAGTCAAAGCTGTTTCATTGTGTGCTTTTTGCACTTTTGGTAAACGTAAGTAAAACCATAGTAGTAAGGTGAGGATAGCAGAAGAAAACCAGTTTGGACTGCCATATCTGTAGAGGAGTGGAAGAGTCCACATCTTTGACCCCTTTTCTCTCAAGCAAGTGAAACATAATATATGGTTTTTCATAACCTGAGTAAATTTTTATTGTTTTCAGCCATACACGTCTCTCTCACCTCCTCTGCCTTGAAGCTGTTCTCTCAAGCTATTAACATTTTTTTTTTTTGACTTATCGGGTAAGTATGGAGCTTTTCGGGTATGAAAGTTTTTGGTTTTATGGCTATTGACAGATTTGCTCCATGAGCTGAAGATATTCCATAAACTTGTTTCCACTTCTGATTCATTTATTTCCTCTGTGGCTATAAAGGATGCAAAATCTTTAATGACACCAGTGCTCTGACCATAATTGTCAACATGTTTCTGTGTAGTGCAAGACCACCCCAGTTTTTTCAAACATAACTGCCAAGAAAAAAAGAAAAAAAATCTTATGAGCAAGATGGCAACAGCCATGATTTCAAGCGAGTTATCAAACCAGTGGGCCGTGTCCATCTTTTATATACAGTCTATTGTTTGTACAAAAAGAGCAAGAGAAACAAAAAGATGAAAAAAGACATTGTGAGTTGTCTGCAAGACAAACAAAACAACAACCACGACAGCAACAATGTAATGAGTCTTGTCCGAGAGGCCGCAGTTTTATTGTTGCTTAAATTTAACGGCTTCTTGACAAGTGAATGAGAATTGTGTCACAGACAACCGAGTCAGCTTTTCTGCTACACTTACAGGAAAGGCAATTTTCTAAAAGCGATTACTTGTCAATAACTTGTCAACCAAAAATCCTGCTACAATCACAGAAGCAGCTTTGATCAGTAAAGGACTGACATTTTCCTTCTAGTCTACACCACCAATTCATGACCAGACTTCATAGGCGACAGACTGGTACTGGTTTGTGGGTCTCATCTGTCCCAAATATATCTTTATGGTAAGAATATGTTTAGCTTCAAAGTCTTTTCTGACCCCAAACTCCAAACCAGTTCTCTGTTTGCATACCAATCTGCCCACTGTGTAATGTAGGCCAATGTGATAACAAGACTCAGGGTTGCCATGCATTGACACATTAACATACTTTGTATATGTACAATGTCCCTAAGGGAGTTTGAGTCAAGCGTTCATGTGAAAAACCACAATGCCTTAATCATGGTATTTTTAGAAAAGTGCCTCCCAATATTCAGGACGGTACAAGAAAAGAGTCCGATGGATTCAAAATACACCACACACCCTCCAAACTGAGGCCACAGGCGAAGCCTTTCGAGGGACTGCATTCCTCGGTCACTGAGGAATGTGGACAAAGTTACGTGCCATGACTAACTTGTGTTATCGGATCATTTGGCCATTCTGAACTTCTAAACAATGGCGGTCCAAGCAGCGGTCAGAGTAGACCAACTTTGGGCCGCATGGCATAATTCTATCTGTTTCTGCTTTTGAGATCTGAGAAAGATGCCGTCCTGTGGTGTTTACTGACGAAAGAACACTGCTAAATGGAGCTGTGGTTCACCAATCTGTAAATATGGACCTTGCCAGCCAAATTGTTCCCCTTGTTGACAGTGGTTTTGGCCCGAAGCTGTATCTTGCCCAAAGAACACAGGCTTCCCTTGGGGGTGGTTGAGACCCAACAGGGGATAGTTAGACAAAATAGACAATGCCTATCCACCGCTGACACAGAGTTGGCACAGGTAGAGAGAAAGGGAAAGAGACGGATGGATGAGCCCAAAATAAATGAACGAATGCCGTCCAAAAAGAATGCTCTTAAATCAGAGCCGAGTGGGGCCAGAAAGCTGCTATACACTTCTTTGAGTTTGTGATTACTGTAGGCACAGGAAGAGATAATTAATGCCATCAAAACATTTCTGGAGAATTTTTGTAATTGCGTTTAAGGTTCAGGCTTTCAGAAATTCAGAGAAAAGAAACATATCAAGTTCCTCTTACAAGGACAAAAAGTTCCATACTTGTATCTTTTCCAGTAGCAAATAAAGGATATGCTTTAAAGCCCAAAGTTCCAAAAACAGTTGGTTAGTAGCTTTTTTTGTCCATCAAGCTACCATTCATTTGAATCAGCTTTTTCGTTTTCCTCGATCAGAATATGACTTTCTGGACAGCAAATTTGTCTGACAGAATGTTTTAACTCATGCAGTCCTGAATGTTTCTGACAGATGTGCTGTCAGATAAGAGCTTGTGGACTTTTATAACAGGCAGGTGCTGAAGAAGGCAACCTCTGTCATGTTATGTTCAGACCATCCTCTCTTTAATGATTTTCAGCTGCTGGTCGTTGGTATAAAGTGCCTGCAGTGAAGACCAAGAGGCATCGAGTGTCTTTTATACCTGCTGCTATGATCATGCTTAATAACACTAAACCATAAGTGTTGTTGCCATCACTACTGTCCATTGCACTTTGTTGATGATAAAATCTTGGGTTTGTTTTTGTGTATGGACATACTACAAGTCAATCCCCCATTGGGGACAATAAAGTTACCATTGAACCATTGTGCATGTGAAATGTTAGCTGGTCTTCTTCTTTGGCCTTGGGATGTCAGTTTGTTGCAATCTGTGAGCGGGGCATCTAATATTCTAGAGCATTCAGTACTAGCAATCGGGCATTGTGTGCCCTCTGCATGCTCTATCCTGGCAGCATCCTCCCACAAACCACAAAGAGCATTCCCAGTCGTGCATCTGAAGTTCATTATCTCATTAATTAGAGATATTATTTAGCGATGGGGCTGGCTGTACCAGTGAAGCACATCAGCACAGGTGAAGTAGACACCTCCACCCTGCTGACAGATTGCTTTAAGGCTTCTGTATTTTCCTGGAAATGTATTTGCTTGCACGTGAACTAAACATGCAGGTGTCATTTGGCTACCAGTTTATCATTTAATTTTTAAAAAACTAATCGTATCAACAGTCAAGAAAAAGTCCCTTTCTTTCTAACCTCCTGTCGTGTTTTTTTTTCTTGCTGGTTAAGTCAGTAAATAAAGTAGCGCTACGTACTTGCTCAGCAAGCACACTTGCTAGTCAAGGTTATGATGAATCTAAATATTCCCTCCAGATAACAGATACACCCTCATCACCCACATACACATCACCCTCACAGTGGAATGACAGAGAAACAAGATAGTTCAGGGAAGCTGGGAAGATAAGCAAACCTGACAACACAAGAGAAAAGAGGAGAGTGGGTGAGAGAGACAGACAGACAGACAGCCAGACTGGAAGAGAGACAGAGAGAGAGATCTCCGACAGTGCCAGCCAAAAGAGGATCAAGGTGGTCTTGGATGAATTTCAGAGGTAAGCTGCAGTTAAAGCTGCTAGCTTGGACCGTTCACACGCAAAAGCCAAGTCCCACCGCACACATCATGAAACACGAGACAGCGTTCAGGTGTTTGGTGACAGGAGCGAGGACAGCTTCCACTGTTTGGGGTGTGTTTCACGAATGCAAATGTTGCATTGTTAAGTCCTGCGGAGGAAGTAGTCCCATATTTTTCTCCACTGACTTGATGCCAAAATCTTCTTGCTTTCATTTCATTTCCAGTGTGTAAATGTTGCCAACTGTAGAAAAAAAAAAATCGTATTTGTTTATTTTGACTGATTTTTTTTTTTTTAATGAGTAAACAAGATTTTAAATTTGTTGCTGCTGCACAGTCGGTGGTTTCTTACACGCTTTCACAGTTCACCCACTTTCTCAGGTGTCAGCGATAAATAAAGCATACACAAAATGTACGTTATTTAATGTAAACTTCTCCAAAAGGTTTACTTTTAAACAGGTCACAGGAGAGTTTTTGAGCAATTACTAGTTTACTCGTTATGGGGTTTTTTTTTTATATATAAAAAGGAAGCAATGTTTATCAAAGGTTATTAACAGAAATTATTTTTGTAATGTGAAAAACTCACTGAAGTCATCTACAGGTTCCTCCAAACTAACACCAAAACGAATACAAACTCTGAATGAAACAAACAAACTTACTGTGAAAACTAAAAGGCTTTTTTTTTTTTTTTTTTTTTTAAAACAAAAAAAAAAAAAAAAAAAAAAAAAAAAAATAAAATTTTTTAAAAAAAAAAAAAAAAAAATTTTTTTTTATTTTTTTTTTAAATAAAACATTTTT